>PVKM010022000.1:0-22186 GCA_004027735.1 Carollia perspicillata
TGTCTACTGCACAATGTGGCCTGGAGTAACCCGGTATGTAATGATATCCCTAGATTAAACCAGTTGCAAAGAATAGTCTTACTCCAAAGAAACTCTATTTACAGTTGCCTGTATGAAGAGAGTTAATCTGTTTTTGCTTGACAAGTTGTACTAAAGAATTTTACAATTTAGTTCATTGCTTTTATAAACAACGTTTTTCCTTCTCTTTCTGAGTAGATCTTTTTTATAGGGAAATTAGAGCTATCAATCCATCCAGAGTGACACAGTCGTGTCACTCTTTCCTTTTAGCTGAGCCTGAGCATTTGTGTGGGCTAGGATGCTGCAGGGATCAGAGAAAGATAGGAATGAGGAGACGTGTGCAGTGATGCTAGTGATGCTAAGCTGAAAGATACGCCCCAGTGCTCATGTCACAGTTAGATCCATTTTCTGCCTCTCTGTCTCTCTCTCCCACTTCCTTTTACTTTTCTTTTTAAATAACCAATTCTTGGAAGCCTTGCAAGACCTCTCCAATTATTTCTTCTATCATTTCTTTTACATATAAATTCCAGTGCAACAGATGAATTGCACTGTTGTGCACTCAACTGCAAGACTGTTAAACATACAAGTCACAAAGACTGGCCATCAGCCTCATAATGGAACAGTGAGGAACAAAAGTAGAATAGATGCTGGAACGTCTACTAGTCCAGACTTGAAGGTAATTGAGGAGGGTAAAAAAGGAAAAAGAAAAGAAAGGAAAGGAAGGGAGAAATGAACAAACTATAGAATTAGGAGTAAATCGAGAGGGGTACACACTAAAGGGCCATGGGTAGATGTTTTCTGATTTCCCCTCTTACCAACTCTGAGACTTGGGCCAGCTCAAAAAGCCTTTGTGTTCTCACCTGCAGAATGGGATAATAACAATGCCAGTCTCATATAATTGTGAAGACTGAGTGAGAAAACCAAAGGAAAACAGTTAGCCTACATTAATGCTTAAATCCATTCACTGTTTAGAATCACTACCGTTTCCCCCACAGTAGGAATTTGGAGGTTCCTGCCTCAGTTGTTCAGAATTCTGTATGGGATCATTTAAGATCCTGTGAGCTTAGAATTGGATCAGAAACCATTCTTCTGTTACCTCCCTTTTTTCCCTTTGTTTTTATTTTCACATTACAGAAAAGCTAGAGTGAGTACCCCGAAGTTTTCCCCTGTGGAGACTGTATGTGGAAACTTACAAAAGATTGTAAAACTACCATGAAGAGAGTCTTTTTGTTCTTTAATCCCCAGAAGCTACTTCCACCAAGGGTACTGGCCACTAAGCTTCATCAGTGTTGCTAATTCTTGGGCCTCTCTCCAAAATAACCATGTGACAATCTCATTAACAGTGCCAGAAAACCACTCTTGTAGAAACTGAGTTCTTTTAATGAGTATTTCTTATGGTACAGTTTGCTTGATAAGGCAAATACATCTATTCTAAGCCAGCCTTAAAATCTTAACTGCTGTCTAATTTCTGCCTTTTAAACACACACACACACACACACACACACACACACACACACACACACACACACACACACACACACACACACACACACACACACACACACACACACAAGCAAGCCATCAGTGCTCTCAAACTCCTGCAAAGTCCGGTTTTAATCAGTTCATAGCCTTTTTAAAAATAAATCAACCAGCTTTTTTTTCAAAAGGATTTTATTTATTTATCTTTAGAGGGGAAGGGAAGGAGAGAGGGAGAGAAATATCAATGTATGTTTGCTTCTGGTGTATCCCCTGCTGGGAACTGGCCTGCAACCCAAGCATGTGCCCTGACTGGGAATTGAACCCCAGTTGTTTGGTTTGCAGGCCCGTACTCAATCCACTGAGCTACACCAGCCAGGGCCATAGCCTTTTATAGATGGAAGAAACTCAGGAGCCATTGGTGCCATTTTTTCCATTTTGTGGTTGAAGAAACGGTATTGGAGAGGTTAGGTGACATGTTAGGACATGTGGTTATTTTGAAAGAGCCTGGAACTTTTCCCACTACATTTCATTGTTTTCCAAAATGGAAAAACTCCAAGTAGAAGCACCCTTCTTGCTCGTAGAGGATAAATGCCTAAAAGAACTACCTCCAAGGCCAACTGGAGACAATATTAAATCCATCACCAACTTATGTAGATCATTGTGACTTCTTTGAATTGTCATTATTGGCTCTAGGCATGCCCAGTGTGTCCAAATTATCCCCTAGAAATCTCCTTCTTTCTACCTCCTCTGATGGCACAGACTGGAAAGATGAATTGGTTTTTAAATTTTTAGGTAATTTTTGGTTAATAAATCCATTATAATTCTGAAGAAAGCTAGACTTTTCAGGATTAGGTCCCTGATTTTCGAAGCTGATGAACATACCTTCCCCAGCTACGTGTCTGTTGCATCAGGCCATACAGCCCCTGGTTCTGACCCAGGATGACTGTTGGTGAGCTTGCTCTACCCTGCCCCAACAGTGGAAGCTCAGAAATATTACTAGCAGGCCCCCAACTGTTGATGAGACAGCCACAATCCTTTAGGCAGAGAAATATATTCCCAGCTCTCATGTAGTCATTTGTTGTAAAACCTCGTAGTATTTCACATTTTCTTCCTTGTGTTTTAGTTTTCACCACCTCCCACTATGAGGGTTGCCTTGTGTTATTATTTGACAAATAGCTTTTTTCATCTGGCCCCTTGCCCAGATCCACTGCTCAGTAACTCCTCCTGGGGCAGGGAGACGGCTCTTTCCTACCTAGGGTTGTGCAGGTTGCCTGCAAGGCTGTGAATTCATCCAAGTTTGGCTCCTTAAGCTTCATAACTACTGACTAGAGAAGTATTTTGGAATCTTGACTGTTTCATAGAATCACCAAGGGAGAATTGGAAACTAAATGTATTGTAGTAATTGTTTCACAATATATGTAAGTCATGTCATTATACTATATACCTTAAATTTATACAGTGGTGTATATCAATAATATTTCAATAAATTTGAAAAAAAGAAAAAAATGCAGATGTTAGGGCCATGCTATAGATCAGTGGAAACACAATTTTAGGGGAGAGGTCCTGGTATGGAGTGTTTTTAAGCACTAAGTTAATCTAATGTGTAGCCAGCATTCAGAACTACTCACATAGAATTTTCCATGTTATTCTATGTAACAGAGAATATATCCAAACATAAAAATAAAGAGTGGAAACCCAAAAGGTTAGCTAGAATGCACAATGACAAGTGAAGGAGAGCTGATGACAGAGAAAGAAGACAGGACCAAGAGTGCATAAGAACATCATAGACTTTTTACTGTCTTTTCATGGGTAGTTGAATGGAAAGCATTGTCATGTAGGCCTAGAGGTATAGCCTCAGGGTGGTGTGGCAGTGGCTCAGACCTGTGATAAAAGGGCTCTTTGGCCCTGCTAGGAAGAAGTGGGAGAAAAGAGTGGTGTGTACTTTGTTCAAAGAACAGCAAGTGTTAACTCTGATTCTACATTTTTCTTGCTGGTATGCCTAAGCATATTCTTTGTATATTGGTCTCCTGTAAGATAGTGACTTCTCCAGTGGTGAGAACGTATCTGTCTCAGGCACCAGACACATAGGAAGTGCTATACTTGTTCTCATGGAACAGACAAATCAGGGAATCAGGAATTAATGAACGGCAAAATCGTACCTATGGGCCAAGCCTTCATCTTTCTGGGTTTTATTTCAGTCGTCAGTGGTCTGATGTCAGAGCAGGTCATGGAAATTAAGTAACCCATATCCATCCTGCCTTATCAGAGTGAAGTCCTTCAGAAAATTATATCCTGACCATTCAGAAGTGCTGTTTTCAGTGGGTGTCTGCAGCAACACTCAGTCCAGTGTGCTGAAAGTAATAATGCTGAGGAACAGCAATTAAAAACTTTATTAAAGACTTCCGGCCAAGATGGAGGCATAGGTAGACACACTGTGCCTCCTCACACAACCAAAATTAAGGACAACAAAAATTTAGAAACAAAAAAACAACCAGAACTGACAGAAAATGGAACTGTATGGAAATCCAACAACCATTCATCCAGACCAGTAAGAGGGGCAGAGTTAGCGGCAAGTGGAGAGGGGTAATGGCAGGAAAAAGGAATGCCTGGTGACCTAGGTGCTCAGGCATCAGCCAGCAGACCCTGGGTGCAGGGTGGCAACAGACAGGCCCAGTGAGGTGTGCAAGGTGGCTGGCTGACCACGGTCCCACATTCGCACGCAGATAAACCAGGCGAAAACGGGCAGCAAAACAGACCTCGCAACCCAGGGCCCCAGTGCCAAGAAATAAAGCCGCCAAACACTGATTGAAAACACCTGTGGATGTGGAGGTGCCAGGAGAGACTCTCAGCCTCACAGGAGAGTTTGGAGACACCCACAGGGTCCTAAAACATACACAAGCCCACCTACCCAGGAACTAGTACCAGAAGGGCCCAATTTGCTTGTGGAAAGCAGCAGAAGGGACTGAAATCAAAGAGAGAGCAGAGCAAGCACCATTGTTCCCTTTCTGACCCTGCCCGCCCCCACATACAGTGTCACAACCCAGCGAGGGGGTTGCCTCATCCTGGTGAACACCTAATCCTCTGCCCCTTACTACATAACAGGTGGGACCAGACCAAAAAAAAATTGGCTCAAATGGAAGAACAGCTCAGAGTCCCAGAGCCAATACTTTTAAACGACCAAGAGATAGCCAACCTATCAGATGCACAGTTCAAAACACTGGTGATCAGGATGCTCACAGAACTAGCTGATTTTGGTTGCAAATTAGATGAGAAAATGAAGGCTACACTAAGTGAAATGAAGGAATGCACAGGGAACCAATAGCGATGGGAAGAAAACTGGGACTCAAATCAATGGAGTGGACCAGAAGGAAGAAAGAAACAACCAAACAGAAAAGAAGAAACAAGAATTCAAAAAATGAGGAGAGGTTTAGGAACCTCCAGGACATCTTTAACATTCCAACATCCAAATTATAGGGGTACCAGAAGAGGGAGAGGAAGAACAACAAGTGGAAAAGTTATTTGAACAAATAATAAAGGAGAACTTCCCCAATCTGGCAAAGGAAATAGACTTCCAGGAAGTCCAGGAAGCTCAGAGAGTCCCAAAGAAGTTGGACCCAAGGAGGAATACACCAAGGCACATCATAATTACATTAGCCAAGATTAAAATGAAGGAGAGAATTCTTGAAGCAGCAAGAGCTAAGGGGAAAGTCATCTACAAAGGAGTTCCCATCAGACTGTCAGCTGATTTCTCAAAAGAGACCTTACAGGCAAGAAGGGGCTGGAAAGAAGTATTTCAAGTCATGAAAGATAAGGACCAACATCCAAGATTGCTCTATCCAGACAAACTTTCATTTAGAATGGAAGGGCAGATAAAGTACTTCTCAGATAAGGTTAAGTTCAAGGAGTTTATCATCACCAAGCCCTTATTGTATGAAATGTTAAAGGGACTTATCTAAGAAAAAGAAGATAAAAAATATGAACAGTAAAAAGACAGCAAACTCACAATGATTAACAACCACACCTAAAACAAAAGCAAACTAAGCAAACAACTAGAACAGGAACAGAGCCATAGAAATGGAGATCACATGGAGGGTTATCAACAGGGGAGTGGGAGGAGGAGAGAGGAGGAAAAGGTACACAGAATAAGTAGCATAGATGGTAGGTAGAAAATAGGGGAGGACAAGAATAGTATGGGAAATGTAGAAGCTAAAAAACTTATGACACATGGACATGAACTAAAGGGGGGAATGTGGGAGTGCAGGGTGGAGGGGAATGAAGGGGGAAAATGGAACAACTGTAATAGCATAATCAATAAACTATATTTAAATAAATAAAAATAAATAAAAATAAAAAAATGAAAACTTCATTAAAAATTTCATTTTAAAGCTCTATAAAATCAGATGCTACATGAGAAAATATAAGAAAGCCCATAAAACAGATCATGGTAAAAATATATTAGGAAGATGGAATTTAATTACTATGTATAAACCCTTAATATTACATTATGATGGACTTCACTATGGACCAATCGACTATTCATGATTTTTGTAGAAAACTTTATCTTCTAAAGCTGAGGTCTTTTAAATGATGCTGTTATCAGCTAATCAATTAATTGAATTTTACATTGCAAATGGTGCAAGACCAGTTAAGGAAGGAATAAAAGTAGAAGTTGGTCTTCAGTGTCCTCCCCAGCCATAATCTCTGTAACTTACACAGTGTTTATCCTATACATAGTCCTATGTCAAAAGAGGAGATGTGTGTGGAGGGTGTGCAGGTAAAGAGACCACAAGAATTAAAAGAAATTTAAAGGAAGAGGCAGAAGTGCAGGAGATCAAACCAGAGTTACCTTGTATAATGACACTGATTGATGAAACTGCTTAAATTCCCTTTACAATCTAACAAAAAAATTCTATTCAGTAACACTTTGAATCAAAGTACCATTATATGCTTTAATTTGGGGGTGGTCATTTTGATGGTAATGGTTTCTCCTTGTGATAAAAGACTTAAGTGCTCCCTTCTTATACATGAATTCATTTTTTTACATCCCTGAAGTCTCATTTTACAAAGCCAATATACTTATTTTTCTGTAACCACCCAGGTGGATTAAATTAAGTCCATATTATTAATTCTTCGCTGTTCACTCCAGAGAGAAATATGTATTGTATTCTTCTATGTCAGGGAAAAGAAATGGACATTCTAGATGTCTTGACCTATCATTGCTTAGTTACTCTAAATTACGTATGCTTCCAGTCCTTTAACCTTCATTTTTTATATCATGTGACATTAGAAACCAATGAAATCAGGTGCTCCTTGAGTCATCTGAATACCGTGAGTGTCTGATGACCAGAGTACACTAGAGACTCTGTGATCGGAATGCCTAGACCTGAATGCTGACACCAGTTCTTTCTTGCAGCATAACTTTGGTTAGGCTACCTAAGACTCAGTTTCTTTATGTGTAAATTGAGCACAATTATAACTCATGAGCTAATTGTTAAAGTTGATAAAGTAATATGTGTAAAGCACTACCACAGTGGCCGTAGCAAAGAGCTGGATGGGTGCTGAGTACTAACTGTAACACCAGATATGTCATTTGAAGCCGTGGCAGCTACACACATATGCTTCTGTAAACCAGAAATATGTAGTGAATTTTCAACTTCTTAAAAATCATGTGCTTTCTTTTCTTAATGTCCCCATTCTTTTTTAACTATACTTTATTGTTTATACTATTATAGTTGTCCCAATTTTTCCCCTTGGCCCCCCTCTAGCCAGACACCCCCACCACCTCCTCAGGCAATCCTCAAACCATTGTTTATGCCCATGGGTACTACATACATGTTTTTTGACTACTCTGTTCCCTATGCGTTACTTTACATCCCAATGACTATTCTCTAACTACCAATTTGTAGTTCTTAATCCCTTCATTTTTTCCATCTGTCTCCTCATTCCCCCCTCCCAATCTGGCAAGATTCAAAACATTCTCTATATCTATGATTCTGTGCCTATTCTGCCTGTTTATTTTGATTTTAGATTCAGTTGTTGATAGATATGTAATTATTGTCATTTTATTGTTCACCCTTTTTATTTTCTTCTTAAATAAGACCCTTTAACATTTCATATAACACCAGTTTGGTGTTGATGAGCTCCTTTAGTTTTTTCTTGTCTGGAAAACTCTTTATCTGTCCTTCAATTCCACATTATAGCTTTGCTGGTTAAAGTAATCTTGGTTGTAGGCCCTTGCTTTTCATCACTTTGAATATTTAGCCTTCCTAGCCTGCAAAGTTTCTTTTGAGAAATCAGCTGACAGACTTATGGGAATTCCTTTGTAGGAAACTATCTGATTTTCTTTGCTTCTTTTAAGATTCTCTCTTTATTTTTAACCTTTGACCTTTTAATCATGATGCATCTTGGATTGGGTCTCTTTGGGTCCATCTTGATTGGGACTCTCTGTGCTTCCTGGACTTGTATGTCTACTTCCTTTGCCAAACTAGGGAAGTTTTCTTTCATTATTTTTTCAAATAGATTTCCAATTTCTTGCTTTTTCTCTTCTTCCAGAACCCGTATGATGCAAATGTTGGTATGCTCGAAGTTGTCCCAGAGGCTGTTTACACTATTCTTGTTCTTTTTATTCTTTTTTCTTCTTATTGTTCTGATTGGTTGTTTTTTGCTTCCTTATGTTCCAAATTGCTGATTTGTTTCTTGTCTTCATTCACTCTACTATTGATTCCCTGTAAATTGTTCTTTATTTCAAATAATGTAGCCTTCATTTCTGACTGGATCTTTTTTATGCTATTGAGGTCCTCATTAATTTCCTTGAGCATCCTTTACACTGGTGTTTTGAACTCTGCATCTGATAGACTGCTTTTCTCCATTTTGTTTAGCTCTTTTCCTGGACCTATTACCCCAGCCAGGTATTCCAGGTGCACCCACTGTGTGTTCTGTGTACACCCTTTTCTTGTAGTTGAGCCTTGATTGCTGTTGGCACATTCAAGGTCAGCCACTGCCTGTGTTCTGCCTGGGGTCACACAGCATAAGCTACAAAGTGATTTGCAAATGGCTGCTACCTTTGTTGGGCTTGGAGGTGGCCAGGCAAAGCCAAGTTGTGAACTAAGGCCAGCTGCTGCTAGTGGCAGGCCTGGGGTCACTTAGCAAGAGAAATGGGACTTGCTGAAGCTAGATGCTGCTCATTTGAGAGAATTTAGGAAAATCTGAAGACAGGCCCTTTGTGTTGAAAAGTCATAGGAAACAGCTTGGATTGGCCTGAAAGTTGTGTGGGGCAGGGCCTCAGGGAATCACCATGTGGAGAAAATGGTGAGCCAGGTTGATGGAGACTCAGATATCATGCCTGCCTCCTGCCTCTTTATGGGGAAGGCTCAGAAAAGGAACAATGGCCTCTGCTAGCACTTCGGTCTAGGGGGAAGCTGTTCTACAGCTCTTGCCCTGATGACAGACAATTTATCTCTTCCCCATATGTCTTCGATACCTTTCAATCTGCTGTCCTGGTGCTGGAGGTCAGAGGGAGTGAGTCTGAGAAAGTCTGTGCAAAGGCCCTTTACAAGGAGCTGCCTCAAAGCCAGCAGATTCTATCTTCAACAGCCTGAATCCTAGCTGGTTTTCACAGCCAGAAGTTATGGAGACTTATATTTCTGGCATTGGAACCTTGGGCTTGGGTTGCCCCTGTGGGGCTGGGACCCCTTGTTCCTGAGATATCCCTCCCAAATTTTTTGATCCACCACACATGGGTGTGAGGCCAACCCATTCCACATCTTTGCCCCTCCTAACAGTCTTGATGTGGTTTCCTCTTTAATTCCATAGTTGTAGGACTTCCATTCAGCTCAGTTTCTGACAGTTCTGAATGATGGCTGTTCTATAGTTTAGTTGTAATTTTGATGTGGTTGTGCAAGGAGGCAAGCTGTGTTTACCTACTCTGCCATCTTGACCAGAAGAAAACCACGTATTTTCAAAACAGGATTGTGAAAGCCCAACATTGGAATTGAACCTTGATTAGTTTAAGTGGGATTTAGTTACGTGGAGAGGAAAAACACTCTATATTGTCCATTATGGCATCTCTAGCTACATGTGGCTACTGAGCACCTGAAATGTGTCTAGTCTGGGTGAAGATATACTGTAAGTGTATAATAGGCACCTGACTTTAGACACTTAGTGCAAAAAATAAAATGTAATGTATCTCATTAATAATTAACATTGATTACGTACCAAACTGATAATATTTTGGATGTATTGTGTTATATGAAATATATTGTTATAATTAATTTCACCTAATTCTTTATACCTTTTAAGATGTGACTATTAGAAACTTTAAATTGTATATGTGGCTAACATTCTATTTCTAATGGACAGCACTGTTCTAGGTGGTGCAGCCCATCATTAAAGAGAAAAGACTGGGGTATGAAGTGACTTAAAGAACTTATAGTTTAGTGAAGAGAGACTGTCTTAATGCACATGAGAAAAGAACCCATGTGTCTTCCTTATATGACCTTATATAAGGTCTTGAATCTTCCTTATATGATTCAGAACACCTGGGAGCTTTGAGGTCACCTGTACTTTCTATACTTAGTGGCCCTGAAGGGGGTGGGGAGATGTAACAATGGCCGTATCCTCTGAAAACCCACCTAGACAATAAGGAATTATCTTTTATTTTTTAATTTAAAATTTTTATTACTTTTTAATTGAGTTTTGGGGGTGACATTTGTTAGTAAAATTACATAAGTTTCAAGTATACAATTCTATAATACATCATCTGTATGTTGCACCATGTGCTCACCCACCAAAATTCTAGTCTCCCTCCATCATCATGTATTTTACCCTTTCGACTTCCCCACTTCTTCTCTCCTCTGGTGACTACCATACTGATGTCTGTCTTAATAGCACCCTGTTTGTCTTCTGCAAAATCATATACCAAAATAGCAAAATGAAGATAAAAGAACTCGCTTGTTCTGCAGTCTCAGAGCCTCTTTGTTCAACAACATTTTGGGGGGGCCTTGATTTGTGTAGTATTTTGGCCAATAGAATTGAGATATATTTTGAAGTACTTTGTTGAAAAAAAAATGAGATGTGGAATAAGCCTGAATATAAAGGACTTGAAACCAGAAGAAAAAAAGGCACATTTGAAAGCTTTTCACTTTGTCAAGAAATAGCTATTTTGACTTTCAGATAGATAGCTTTTGAGCCTGCCAAGAAGACAGAATTTCAACTGGCCTACCAGAACTTTATACTCCTTTTCATATATGCCAAGTTTGAAAGGGCTGTTCTGTCTTCTGGTTCAAGAACATGCTTTAATTGTGTTTTCAGTATCACTGAAAGGGTGCTGTCCATGTACCCTTTCTACAACTAACACAAAACATCCTCTACCCCCAGTTTGGGAAATAGAGAAGGGAAGATAAAAATAAGGTTGGAAAGAAAAACAGAAGGCAGGAGCTTACAGAGCTCCTTCTGTGTGCCAGGCACTGTACTAAGCATCATCATGTTTAATTGAGTGTGATGGGCTCAAACTCTCCAGAAAGTAATTTAAAATATGGAACTAGAAGCCTCCTGATCTTTCCAAAAAAACAGTGACAGTCTAGCACACCTCACATACTGTATCAGTCTAGACTGAGAACATTTTGTGTTTATCTTAAAGTTCCTTTCTGCCCATTTTGCATATCTGACTCACAGAGTGGCTTAGACTCTCAGATGCACCTCAGGAAGGATGATTCCTCTGCAGTGTGGGGTGTGGCGCACTCACTCTGCAGAGATGTGTTCATCTGACTTTTGATGAGGATGAAGGGTATGTTTCTGAGGTCTACTCATCTTTCCCTTCTGAATTTGTATCACTTTTGATCACTGCTAGGATTTCCCATTTGGAAAATACTCTTTTATGCTATGAATCCTTAGTGGAAGATACAGACACTCTAGACATTTCCCATACAGAACTGATTTTTGAAGACTAATGAACTTCTGCATGAAGAAAAGAGAATACATCTGGTGGAAATATTTCCCTTTACTCTGAGCAGAGGCTTGTAGAGAAAACTTATTAGGAGAAGATGAACCAGACTCAAGGAAAATGATAACCTGGCAGAAATGTGCAGAAGGGGATGTTGCGTAAACTTTTCTCTCATGTTCCCAACCATTTGAAATTGACTTAAATGGGACAAATCAAAGGAAATAACTTTTCTCAGTATATTTAGTGCTTTGAACATCTGGGGAAAAATGGCCCTTCATTCATTGAAATGTGTGTGCAGTGAATAAATAATAACATTAGAATCTGCAACCTACATTTGTGTATAAAATGCCTTGTTCTTTGAAAGTGGGTTTCATGCTGTACATGAACCAATTATTTTCACACTCCAGAAACAATAACTCATACCAGAAACTTAATTACCCATGTGCACTGTAACTATGCCAACCACATTAAACCCTGATTTTTGAAAATCTTGTACCTCTTTCTCTTCAGATGAATGCTATTTAGAGTAGTAGTGTTTTTTTATTTTGTTTTATTTTTCCTCTGAATTATACTATTTGATGGGACTAACAGGTTACTTACCAGGTTTTTATGCTATACAATTTAGCCTAAGTTTGACCAGTCCTGATGGTGCAGTTTGGGATCTTTACTAAAAAAAGGGGGAAAAAATCAAGGGATGAAACTTTTCTCAACTTGCAATATAATATGATGGTGCCCCATAGTAACAATACCATTACTTCTGGAGCATTAGGACAAGCTTTGCCCAGTTGGAGTTGCCATGTCAGAAACCACACACAGTTGTCTATAAAACATAAATACAGCCTTAGACTGGAATCTTATTAGCAGTACTCTGGATAGAAAGTAGATAGCTATCACTTTAAATGTCATTTTAAATATGTGTCAAGTGTTTCCTTGGGTCTCTAACTGCATCAGCTCACAATTCAATTAAGATTTGCTGAGTATTTTCTTTGTGTCAGGTGTTCACTGAACTGTTCATATACATTATGTCATTTTGTCTTTGCAGAAGCCTTGAGCTTGTTTCTCTTGCTCGATAAATGAGGAAATTTTTATCTAGAGAAATGGACTGGCTTGACCAAAAGAAATGGAAGTCAAGACTCAAATCCAAGTTGGCCAACCCCAAGTCTACTGACAGGCTCGATGGTCCTCTGGTAGGCCAGGGGCCTGAGCTGAAGTTATAGAGACAGGAATGCTGTAGATTCCTGTCTCTGTAACTTTCCTCTATAAAGGAAAGCAAACAGTGTCAGTATTTCATGTACACTTACATGATTAGAAATGAAAAAAATTGTATTCATGATCTCTGTGGGATATAATTGAGGTACAACACCACAATGTGGTTCATTGCTGATGGACCCTCAGAAGAGTCTAATCAGGACCACACCAGTACTGATACTGTCTTATATGCAATAATGCCAAGTCCTACAGCCCATCTCCTACCTAGTAGGGTGGGCTCATCCCCATGGAGGCAGGAGTTCACCCCCAGGACTTCGTGTTTCATACACAGGGTATGTGTACCAGACCTCTGCCCCTTGCTGTTGTGGAGGCTCCTTGGCATACACCATATTTCCATGGTTAGACTGTCCCATCTGTAGGAGCCTCGGGTTGCTGGTGAACTCTTCACAGGAGCAGCTACAAGATGGCAATGGTGTATTTTATGTTCCAAGTGCATCGTATTTTTACAAATATCATAACATCAATTCTCTCTTAGCAAGGCCTAGAAACAAAGCTGTTGTCTTCCTCTATTTCCCTGAACAAGAATTATATATAGTTTGCTTTCATTGACTTGGCTCAGCTCTTCTTGATATCAGAGCTTCTGGGTTCCTGTTTCACAGTCATGTATGGCTGGCCATGTTTCGCTGGAACTTCTGAATGGGTGCAGGACCACTCCATCCTGTCAGCTAAACTGCCTGGTAGTCTTAGTGTCCTTATGCTGCTGATGTCCAGCCTTGAACACCCATGAACTGGACCACGCCTGCTGGAAAATAAAACATGAAATGAAACATCAGTAATTCTCCTGTGTTTATCAGTTTTAGATCCTGACCCATCAATAGCATCACCTTCTTGATTATATGGAATGGGTGGCCCCACCCATTTCCAATCAAAGAGCAGACAATGCCACTGCCTTGCTTCTTGAGGTTTGTCTGGATGGAAGCTGTCTCCCAGTAGGTGCCCTGTTTCCAGTCGCTTCACTTTCTCCTCATTCGTGACTGGTGCCCTTCCAGCTGTTGCCTTGGTTCTGAATCCAAGTGACAGAGGGCATTGATGAATCTTCCAACTATTGTCATTAGTATTCAATACACGCCCTGTTCCACAGGTTACAAGTTGGTATGTTAGGGTGCAGCTTTTTCATTCATGTTGACAGCAGAATTTTTCATCTTTATTTTATTTTATTTCTAATATATTTTGTTGATTATGCTATTACAGTTGTTACCATTTACCCCCTTTCCTCCCTTACCACAGTACCCCTATTTCCTCCAGCAATCCCTGCCTTAGTTCATGACTGTGGGTTGTGCATATAAGTTCCTTTGCTTCTCCAGTTCCCATACTATTCTTAACCTCCTGCTGTCTGTTTTGTACCTACCAATTTAGGCTTCTTAATCCCTGCACCCTTTCTCCCATTCTCCCCCTCTCACTCTCAGCTGATAACCCTCCAGATGTTCTCCATATCTATTAGTCTATTCCTGTTCTAGTGTTTGCTTAGTTTGTTTCTTTAGATTCAGTTATTGATAGTTGTGAATTTGTTGCCATTTTAATGTTCATAGTTTTGATCTTCTTTTTAATTAGCAAGTCCTTTTAACATTTCATATAATAAGGGCTTGGTGATGGTGAAGTCCTTTAGCTTTTACCCTGTCTGTGAAGCATTTTATTTGCCCTTCCTTCTAAATGATAGCTTTTCTGGGTAGAGTAATCTAGGTTATAGGTCCTTGCTTTTTCTCACTTTGAACACTTCTTGCCAGTCCCTTCTAGTCTGCAATTTTCTTTTGAGAAATCAGCTGAGAATACTATGGGAACTCCTTTGTAGATAACTATCTGATTTTTTTTGCTGCTTTTAAGATTCTCTCCTTGTCTTTAACCTTTGGCATTTTAATTATGACATGTCTTGGTGTGGTCCTCTTTGCATCCATCTTTTTTTGGGACCTCTGTGCTTCCTGGAATTGTATGTCTATTTTCTTCACCAAATCAGGGAAGTTTTCTTTCATTATTTTTTCAAATAATTTTCAATATCCTGCTTCTCCTCTTCTCCTTCTGGCACTCTTATGATTCAGATGTTGGTATATTTAGAGATGTCCCCAGGACTCCTTAGACTATCCTCACTCTTTTAAATTCTTTTTTCTTTTTGCTATTCTAATTGAATGCTTTTTTCTTCCTTAGGTTCCAAATCATTGATTTGATTCTGGGCTTCATCCACTCCACTGTTGATTCCCTATAAATTGTTCTTTATTTCAATTAGTTTATCCTTCATTTCTGCCTGGGTCATTTTTATGCTGTTGAAGTACCCACTGAGTTCCTTGAGCATCCTTATAACCACTGTTTTGAACTCTGCATCTGATAGACTGCTCATCTCCATTTTGTTTAGTTCTTTTTCTGGAGTTTTGTTATGTTCTGTCATTTGGGCTATATTTCTTTGTCTCCTCAATTTGTCAGCCTCCCTGTATTTGTTTCTATGTATTAGGCAGATTTATTTTGACTCCCTGTCTTACTAGATGACCTATTGTTGAAAAGGCACCTGTAAATTGCTTAGGTTTCTACCTGGCAGGTTGCTAGGGTGGGGAAACCTGCTTCCCTGCTTTGTGATTCCTTGTGGACAAGGGCTCAAAGAGAGGACAATGCCTTGCCTTGCTTCTTGAGGTTTGTCTGGATGGAAGCTGTCTCTCAGTACGTGCCCTGTTTCCAGTTGCTTCACTTTCTCCTCATTCGTGACTGGTGCCCTTCCAGCTGTTGCCTTGGTTCTGAATCCCAGAATGGGTGGGTTCTAAGTTCATGCAAGCCCTTTAAGAGGAGTCTTCTGAAAATCTGACGGTTTCTTCTGCTGCTCCAACCATCACTGGTTTTTATAGCCAGAGTTATGGGGATTTATCTTCCTGGTGCTGGAACCTTTAGCTGTGTGGTCTGACCTGCGGCTAGGATCCCTCACTCCCAAGGTATTCCTCCTAATTTTTATCCACCACATGTGAATGTGGGGCCACCCATTCCATTGCCTCTCTGCACCACACTGCTTCTCTGTGCCTCTCTGCCTGTCTCCACATCTCTGCCCCTCCTACCCATCTGGATGACTGTGGCTTCTCTAAATCCATGGTGGTTGGACTCTCATACAGCTTGATTTTCTGACGGTTCTGGGTGATGTCGTTTTGTGGTTTAGTTGTAATCTCTTTTTGTAGTCTCTTTTTGAGGAGGTGAAGCGCATTTACCTTTGCCTTCATCTTGACCAGATGAGTCATGTTCTGTAATTCCAATAACATCAACCAGACAAAGCAGCTGCAATGGCCACCACCCCAGTGGTGGCCACCTGGGCAAAATATCCACTCATCTTTGTTTTAAAACACAGATAAAAAGAGATCTACCAGGTAGAGTTAGGGAGTGTTTTTGAGGTGTGAATCAATTGTTTTCTTATTATTTTCCTAGATATAAAAGTTTAATATAATCTGATACATATATCAGAAAATTATTTATGCATTTAAATAGTATAATATATTCAAATGTGTGTATTAAATACATTATTTATTAACATTGCTGTTTGATTATATATTGTTTTGTGTTTGTATTTTTGTTTATATTTGGTGTTTAACATTTTATAATCTATAGATAATTGAAAAGTCTAATTAAAAGATACATACATCTTTCCTAAAGTTGTTATTTCTTATGAGGGATATAGTGGTAGTATCTTAGAACTGAACCCTTCACGGAACTTAAGGATTGATTCATAATTTTTTCAGCATCGCTTTGGTTAAATGATGAAAGTTCAGAAAGATAATATTCAGAAAGGGGTTATACATCCCCCCAAAAATAGATCAAAAAGTAATTCTTTAGCTCACCAATTGGTACTCTTGTTTCTTTTTTAAATTTATTAACTCCATTGTCCAGTGAACCTTATCTGAACAGTTGATTCAGAATGAGATGAAATTCCCACCCTTGGGAACATCTAGTGAAATGCCAATGGTCAAGTACTGCCTTAAAAAAATTCTTTATTCAGCCTTAACAAGGAAGGAAATCCCCCCCAATAATGAAATTATCTTCTGGAGGGTGGGTTTCTTGTAGTACAGGCTTTTCCCATGTACCAAAAATGTCATAATCTCCATGCCCCACCCTCCTTACTCATGCAATCTCAGCCCTATTCACTCGATCTCTCTTTTTTTATTTCTCTGGATGAAAAAAGTCCTCAAAGGTAAATGTTTTGTCAATGTGGAAGAAATGAAACAAAAAATGGCACAAATGAAACAAAAAAGAAATGAAACAAAAAACAAGCACACTAAACGGCATCAATTTTGATGCATTCAAAAACTGTTTTGAGCAGTAGAAAAAAATGTCTTGATAGGTGTATTGCATCAAATGGAGGGTACTCTGAAAGTGACTGAAGTTTAAACATGTATGAATAAATACATAATTTTTAATAAATAAATTCTGGATTTTGGGGGGTCCCCCTTCATATGCTATAATATGGATGTACCTAGAGGATATTATGCCATATGAAATAAGTCAGACATAAAAAGACAAATGTGTGTCATTCCATTCCACTCATATGAGGACGCTGAGTAGTCAGACTCATGAAGACAGAAGATAGACTGATGGTTACTGAGGGCTGGGTGAGAGGAAATGGGAGTCAGTGTTTAGTGGGTATGGAGTTTCAGTTTGGGATGATGAAAAGTTCTGGTGGTGGTTGTACAACATTGTACATGTACTTAATGCTGCCGAATAGGTCACTTAAAATGGTGGTAAATTTTATGGTGTGTATGTAACACAATTTGCTTAAAAGTCATTCCAACATGTTGCTTCTGTACCTTGAAATTGGGGGCTCCACAAGTCCCAAGGGGGTTGCAGCCAGAGGGAGAGAATTTAAGGCAGGTACTAAGCAAACATTTAATAATTTACAGTCTAGGTTATGCAACTTTTCTTACTTTTAAAAAGTTAGTGTAAACTTTGAGAAAATGACCCCTTCTTTTATTTACCCCACTCCAACAGTTCTTGACAGAGGTTTCAGAATTCTTAGAAAGATCACAGAGATACAAAATAACAGTACATTTTTATAAGAAAATCTTTTTTCTTAATTTCAGTGTCTCTGGTTATATTTTGCTTCCTTGTTTGTTCTGTTGATTAGGTTCCACTTATAGGTGAGATCTGTGGTATTTGTTAGGCACATGTATCAAAGACACATGGACAAAACCAAAGGGGGGTAGGATCGAGGGTGGGAGGTGGGGATGGCTGGTGTGGGTGGGAGTGGTGGGGGGAAAATGCAGACGACTGTACTTTAACAACAGTAAAAAATGCGTGAAAAAAGAGAGAAAAGCTTAAATGTTATGTTATTTTGAGCATTGAAAAAATATAAAATTTTAATCAAAAATTCAATTTACTAATATCTTAACTAAATAAATATTGGAAACAAAGAAAGCACTTTTTTTCCTGAAATCTTCTAAGGAAGATTGTAATGACTCTATTTTCTTGGCAAATGTTCCAAAAAAAAGAAGGTTAAGTAACCTCAAATCGCTCAGTAAATAAAGGGAAGAGCTGAAAATGGAACTGAGGGTTACCTGATTTTCACAATGTGTCTTCGCCATGAACACACTCACATCCTTCTGCACAGTAATGAGGCTGACAGGGACATGGGGGCTCACGGCCTGAAGAGAACCTTTCATGTCTTGGAATAGTTTCTGAGTTCTAAAAACTTGTTGTGGCAAAGCAAACTCTGCTACAAATGCTGATTCTGCATCCAGCCTAGCACTATCTAGTAAGGGAGAGGAATGGGAGGAAATAGCTTTCTTTTTAATAGCCATACTGTCATTTCTTGATGAATTCCTCCTATTTGGATACTTAATTGTTTGGATAATTTTTAATACTACTTTTCCTCTTTCTTAAAAATAACATCCATCAAGTTTGGTAGAGCTCTTTCCATGCCAAGGAAATTAATAGAAATTTAAAAGTTGATTCAGTATTAACAAACATATTACTCTTCAGTTTGTTTTAAAAAGCACAGCCCTGGCTGAGTGGTTCAATTGCTGGGAGTGTCATCCCATACACTAAAAGATTGTGGGATCAATTCCCAGTCAGGGCACATATTGAAGATAACCAATCAATGTTTCTCTCTCACACTGATGTCTGTCTGTCTCTTCCTCTGTCCTTCCCTCCCTTCCACCCTCAAATCCGTAAACATATTCTTGGATGAGGATTTTAAAAAAATCATATACATACATTAAAGTTTTGGTATTTACCCAAAATATATTAAATAAATTATATATTTTAATGAAAAAGCAAGGGCTTGGTATGCTCAGTGATAAACAAAGCTGGAGGTTAATCCAAACAGTGAAAACAGATTTTATCCAGTAACTGCTGATGGTAGGGGATAGAGGGGTCTCCATTCATTCAGAATCATGCAAGTGCGACTCAGTGCTTTAGAGAGGGAGTGAGGGATTGTGGAGGGGGCACACGCCAGGCTCAGGGAGAGTCAAAGTTAGGATTCTGTTCTCTCACAGCGACCGAGGTCCTGTCATTCTTGATGATTACGTTTCAGAAGCAAGGCTTTCAGTCACTTTCCCCCAACCCCCAATTGGGAACAGCACAGATATATTCTTTTTTTTTTACATTTTTAAAAATGACATTTTATTGTTTATGGTATTACAGTTATCCCCAGTTTTTCCCCCTATGCCCACTTCTAACCAGCCCCCATCGCTCAGGAAATACCCACTTCATTGTTCTTGTCCATGGGTCATACATACATGTTCTTTGGCTAATCCCTTCACCTTCTTGCATCTAGTCCCTGCTCCTGCATCCCCTCTGACAGCTGTCAGTCTGTTCCATGTGTCCATGCCTCTGTTTCTATTTTGTTAGTTTATTTTGTTCATTATAGACACTCTTGTGGTGGAGAAATACATGTACATCTCAAAGAGACAGAGGAAAGGGGTCAGAATGTAAGTCCTTTCTAGTAAATGCTCCAAGAAAAGGAGTTCATGGGCCTATCTTCAGGTCATGGACCAGAAGAAACAGTAAATTTTTTCAACAGCCTTGAGCTTTTCCAGACAGGCACTTGAAGGGAGCTGGGTTGTCCCAGGGAAATCACCTTGGGTTGCAAGAAGCTAGGTGAAAGTTTGTCAGGTGTCTCAATCTGGAGTGTTTGTGTGGAGGTTCTCTGTACTCATGATGCTCTGGTGCTCATAAAAAAGATATCCTGTCTCCACAGAAAGGAATATAGTATCTGATACAGAGATAGCAATGAAAAGCTTGATTTTAAGCTATTCTTTAGTTCTTGTGTGTCGTATTCGATATGAGCATCATGAGTGAGGTTTGATCTGTCTGCGGTGAACATCTTGTCAGTGGTTTCTTGTGTTGGAAGAAGATATCAGTGGTTTACTTTGCGATGAAAAGAATGAGATTTGGCTTTTAAACCATACAATAATATTTTTGCATAAAATGTATTAGAGATGCCAGTAGATTCTGACTATATTATGCATATTTTATTTTTAATTTTTTCACATAATAGAAATTCAGTTTGAGTAAAATGTTAACAAATGACTATTAATGCATGGGTACTCTTGAGTGTGTTCAGTTTCCACCACTTTCAGGTCACAAGCCAGAATTTTCCTGATAAATAGGATAGAAGATTTATTAGTCTATCTAGAAAAACCCAAATGGAATAATACATATCAGAAAAGAAGAGAGAAATTCCTGATTTAAAAATGACATCTTGTCTCAATAGTGTTCTAAGCAGATAGAAGACTAGGCCAAGTAGTAATACCTAAGAATCAACAGAATATATCTCATAGTATAGTTTGATATTAAGTAGCACGGTTCCTACAACTTTGTTCTTCTCTCTCCAGATTGCTGTGGTTGTGTGGGGCCTTTTGTGGTTTCATATAAATTTTTGAAATATTTGTTCTAGTTCTATGAAAAATGTCATTGGAATCTTGGTAGGAATTGTGTTGAGTCTACAGATTGCTTTGGGCAGTATGGACATTTTAATAATATTAATTTTTTCTATCCATGAACATGGTATGTGCTTTCACCTATTTGTATCTTCTTCAATTTCTTTCTTCAGTATCTTATAACTTTCCTTTTATAAGTCTTTTACATCCATGGTTAGATTTATTCCTAAGTATTTTATTCTTCTTGAAGCAATTGTAAATGCTATTTTTTCCTTATCAGTTCATTATTGGCCTATAATAATGCAGCTGATCTCTGGATGTTAATTTTGTGTCCTGCTACTTTGCTAAATTCATGTATCAGTTCTAGTATTTTCTTGGTGGAATCTTTGAGGTTCTCTATATAAAATATCATGTCATCTGTAGATAAAGACAGTTTCACTTCCTCCTTTCCAATTTAGATGCCTTTTCTTTTTCTTGCTTATTGCTGTGGCTAGGACTTCCAGTACTATGTTGAATAAGAGAGGTGAAAGCAGACATCCCTGTCATGTTCTCAATCTTAAGGGGAATGCTTATAGCTTTTGCCCATTGAGTATGATGCTGGCAGTGAATTTGTAATATATGGCCTTTATTATGTTTAGGTATGTTCCCTTTATTCCCACTGTACTGAGAGTTTTTATCATAAATCAGCATGGAATTTCATCAAAAGCTTTTTCTGCATATGATCATGTGTTTTTTATCCTTCATTTTGCTTATGTGGTGAATCACATTTATTGACCTGCGAATGTTGTTCCAACCTTGCATTTCTGGAATAAATCCCACTTGACCACGGTGTATGGTCTTTTCGATGCATTACTGTATTTGGTTTGCTAAAGGCTATGAATTAAAACAGAAAAACTATTGGCATAAAAGCAGACACACAGATCAATGGAGCAGAATAGGAGCCCAGATATCAACCTGAATCTTTGTAGCCAATTAATATTTGACAGAGAGAGCAAGCATATACAATGGACTAAAGATAGTTTATTCAATAAATGGTGTTGGACAATGGAATACTATGCAGCAGAGAGAAAGAAGGAGCTCTTACCCTTTGTGACAGCATGGATGGAACTAGAGAGCATTATGCTAAGTGAAATAAGCCAGGCAGTGAGGGAAAAATACCATATGATCTTACCTTTAATTGGAACCTGATCAACAAAATAAAAAAGCAAACAAAATATAACCAGAGACATTGAAATTAAGAACAATCTGACAGTAACCAGAGATGAGTGGGGAAGGGATAGTGGGGGGAGGGGTTTTTAGGAACTACTATAAGGGACACATGGAGAAAACCAAGGGGGAGGGTGGAAGCAAGGGAGGGAGGTGGGTTTAACTGGGGTGGGGGAGTGAGGGGGGAATGCAAACAATTATAATGAACAACAATAAAATAATTATTAAAAATAAATGGTGTTGGAAAAATTGGACCAATAACATGCAGGAAAATGAAACTAGACCACATTCTTACACCACACACAAGAATAAATTCCAAATGGATCAAAGGCTTAAATGCTAGACCCCAAACCATAAAAATCCTTGAAGAAAACATAGTCACCAAAACCTTGGGCATTGCTCCTAGAAATTTTTTATCAGATCTGTCTCCCCAGGCAAG
>PVKM010022001.1:0-22149 GCA_004027735.1 Carollia perspicillata
TAAAACACTGAATGGATTAATAAGATCAAGGAAAAATGCAAAAATGCAAAAAAAAGAAAATAAAAACATAGTGACCCCAAATCTATGGGACTCAGACAAAACAGTTCTAAGAGGAAAATTCATACGCTACAGACCTACCTCAAAGAAACAGGAAAAATCTCAATCAAACAATCTAACCATACACCTAAAGAAACAAGATTTTTAAAAAAAAAGCCCAAAGTGAGTAGAAGGACAAAAATAAATATCAGAGTGGAAATGGGTGAAATAGAGTCCTAAAAAACAATAGAAAAGACCAATGAAACCAAGAACTTGTTCTTTAAAAAATAAACAAAATTAATAAACCTTTAGCAAGACTGATCGAGGGGAAAAAAAGAGGGCCCAAATAAATAAGATCAGAAATCAAAGAGGAGATGTGACAACTGACAACAGAAAATACAAAATATAAAAAATACTATGACCAATTATATGCCAACAAACTGGACAACCTGGAAGAAATGGATAAATTACTTGAAATACATAATCTTCCCAGACTGAATCTGGAAGAAACAAAATCTAAATATTAAAGCTACTAACAAAATTGAAACACTGATCAAAATAAAAAAGAATTCAAGACAGTGCTTTTCCACCTGGTCAGTCAGGGCAATGAGTTTTGGAGGAAGCACAAAAGTAACTTAATGGTGTTGCTAATGTTATTTCATGATTTGTGTACTTGAGGATTATGTATATCATTATGCTATATAGCTTGCATATAGTTTATATTCCCATAAATGTATTAACCATTGCATATTCCACATTTATAAAATAAATCCTGATATATCAATAATAAAACCAAGAAACCCCATTTTTATCACCTTAATGTAAAAAAAAAATAGAGAAAAATAAGTTACCAGAAATAACATGCTTTAGCGTATAAGTAGGAGATGGAAGTGATCCCAAATGTGTAGTCATTAAAAATAATGTGCTAATATATTAGTCCTCATATAAATGATCTGAAAGGTCAAGATGCTAAGAGATGCTCTCTCCTTATAAAAGGAAAGTATTCAGAGTGAACTAATCAAGTCTTCTTAAATTATGACAGGGATTGAGACCTTGACACAAATATGTTTTGACAGTAGTCAAGGGATTCATTTAAGAGCCTAGGATTTAATCAACTAATACCAAAAAATGAGTAGCAACTCAAAATGCTTTTGCACAAGATGACACAAGCAGGTGAAAAAATAAAGCAAGTAGTTAACATAAGGCAGATGGAAACAATGAGCACATTGCAAAGTATCTAAATTCGTTCTGGGAAAATAAATCATTCAGAGTTTAAAAAATTAACCCCTAGAAGTGCAGAAAATTCAATATGTACTTATGTAAAATTTTAGTCTTATAATGCTGAAGCTCACTGTGGAAGCATAACCATAGAAAGGTATAGCAAGATTTCATTAGTCTATAGCTCTAGAAAGAACAGAACGCAAAGTGCTTACCAAACACCACTACTATACTCAGTCATATTTCAAAATAACTACAAAATCAGTTTCAGAGGACCTGCTATAACCAAATTTTTCCATGCCAAAATACACTGTAATTTATTCAGATAAAATTAAAAACCACATTACACATGTTTGGGAAAACTACAGAAATTCACATAAGAATTGAAGGATTATAGAACATGCTGAGATTTTAACAATCCTCACTGAAAAAATACAGTTTAAGAATCCTGGCCCTGGCCAGTGTGGCCCAGTTGGTTGGAGTGTCATCCTATAACCGAAAGGTTGCAAGGTTCGATTCTTGGTCAGGGCACATACCTAAGTTGTGGGTTCAATCCCCGATCTGGGTACAGGCCATCTCCAATCTGGGGATATGCAATCCCCAATCCAAGCACATATGAGAGGATACCCATCAATGCTTCTTTCTCAAATTGATGTTTCTCCCTCTCCCTAACCCTCTCTTTCTCCCTCTTTCTCTAAGAAATATAAAAAAGTGTCCTCAGGTGAAAATTAAAAAATTATTTCTTAATAGGATTTTTAAAGTTTATAACAATTTAGACATACTTCTATAGCATTTTAGTCACTAGCCTTCAAACAGAATGAGGGCAAGAATATCTTCCAAATAACACAAAGGAATATTATCCCATTTCATATATGCACACACATTTAAATGTATTAATATTTGTACATGGATGTGAGTGCACATAATTCATATGTATTTGTGTTAATGAATGTACATGCATATACATACAATCCCATTAATCAAGCATCTATGTAGCACTCAGCATGGGTACTATTACACCTCTATACTTAGTGTTTTGAATAAGCAAGTTACCACATTTTATTAAGTAAAGGACAACTCTGAGTTAAGAGTGTGGGAACAGATTTCCCATTTCCAAGACATCTTTCCAAATCATCAGATCTAAAACAATTTAGATGTAAAACAATTTTGCCCATAAAGATAAAAAACAGGTTATAGAGAGTTGTTAGTCAAAATTAAATCTGGAAAGATTATGGGCAAGTAGAAACTTGTATAGCAGACCCAAAGTGACACCATAAGCCCATGGAGAAGAAAGAAAAAAAATAATACCTGAAAACAGATTCCTCAATATGTCCAGGGACTAGCAGCAGCAGTATTGTTGGAATCAGGGATGAATCAAAGGGGGCTAAATCAAAAAGATGGACTATGGAGGGTGTCAAACCCAATTGGAGGGAATGGGTGATGCCCAGACATTTGGTCAAACATGAATCCCAGTGTGTGTGTGAGGGTGCTTCTAGATAAAGTGAACATTTGATTCAGTAGACTGAGGAGAACTTGGTCATCTATAATGTGGGTGGGCTTCATCCAATCAGTGGAAGGGCTGAATGGAATGGAAAGATCCATTCTGAGTAAGAGAATTCCTCATGACTGACTGCCTTTAAATTGAGACATGGCCTTTTTCTTTTTCTGTGTTGGAACTCAAACCCAAATATCAGCTCCCTTTGGGTCTTGAAACTGACAGCCTTTGGAGTGGCACTAAACCATCAGCTGCCTGGGTCTCTAGTTTGGTGACTGCAGATCTTGGGACTTTTCATCTTCCATAATGGCTTAAGGCAATTCTTTGTAATACTTTATGTAAATACACACATATTTCTATATATACACTTCCTGTTGGTCATGTTTCTCTGGAGGACCCTGACTAATATACAGGCATAAAACCTTGTAAAGCAACTTGATATTTACATTATTTTCCTCATGTCCAGGCTTCTGGGTCACTGTCCTTCCTCCAAAATTCTCTCATCGGTAGGTTTATTCTGTGTGGAGTGTAAAAAGTACTTTCAGGATTTGAAAACACCTGTCACTTAAGACATAACTATCATTCTGCAAACAGCAATAGATCCACCTCACTTACTGAAAGCTGGCCTCAGTGGTCTTTTCAAACATGGCTCCCCAAACACTGTTAGATGTATCCATACCTTTCCCAAAGAGATCACGTGCTTCTTTTAGGAAGAACCTGAACAACCTAAGACAAAAATGTACAAAGATATGACATTGTGTTTCACAAAAAACAACTGTGGACCCAGCAGATCACCTTATGGTCAAGCTCAAAATGGACAAATTCCATATCCTCCTCAGAACTCCCAAACTGCATTATATTTTATTGGTTTTATTAATAAGCAGATAATCATGGCCTAATATCCAATAAAAATTTATAGCATGAAATATAACATTTTTTAATCAGAAAACAACTAAACAACTAAGAGATAAAGAGACTGCAAACAAATGAAAAAATTCAAGCATACTGTCATTTAGACTCTCAGAATGTTAGAATTTATTATTACCTGAGACAAAAACAAGTCATTTTTCATAAAAATATTCTGATAAAACCTTTTGATATCAAATATATGGAAGTTACAATAAACTTCAGTAGAAAATCTGTAAAACATAGAACTCATCTAGAAAGTACATCATATACATAGCACAAACATAAATAGAGGGAGCCAAAGGAAAACTCTAGAAATTCAACATCTGTTTGATACTAAGTGTTTCAGAAAGGAAAACAGAAATATAAAGGGGAAGGAAGAAACTAAACAATCTAAAACAAGGGAGCCCTGGGTGGTGTGGTTCAGTGTATTGAGTGCTGGCCTGTGAACCCAAGGGTCACTAGTTCAATTCCCAGTCAGGGCACATGCCTGGGTTGTGGGCCCTAGTAGAGGGTGAGTGAGAGGCAACCACACATTGATGTTTCCCACTCTTTCTTCCTCCCCTTCCCTCTGTCCAAAAATAAATAAATAAAATCTTTAAAAAATTAAAAACAAAGGAGAGTACCAAGAGAAAAAGAATAATTTCCTAATCAAAAGGGCTCATTCTGACAACTCAAGGATAAGACAATACCTATCTATGCTGTGACATGTCATCAGCTAGATTTTATAACACCAATGTTGAAACTTCCAGAAAAAAATCTAGTCGTATCTAAAGGAATAAAAATTAGAATATCTTTATATTTCTCAGTTGCCACACTAGAAGCTAGAAAACATTGAATAAATGATCTCATAACACTGAAGAAAAAATTCTAACTTAGAATTCTGCCCACAAACCATTAGTCAAATGAGATAAAAGCACTTCTCTCTGAATTCAAAACTAAATCTTATTTCCCATACATATTTTGCCAAAAACCATCTGAGGATGTGCCTCATCAAAGCAAAAGCATAAATTAAGGAACAAATATACAACGTTCAAAGAAAACTATATGCAGGAGAGAGACAAAGAAAAATCCAAGACGAGCGTGCAGCAAATTCTGATAATAACCGCCATGGGCCAAATGTAGAAGACAGCTATTCCAATCACTTCAGTGATTTGTACATATATATGTTTCCTTCCAGTTACAACTGAGAACTACACTAAACATAAACAGGACCGTAACTTGAATCTACGGGATCTTTGATTGGATAATGTCTGAAACTGAATGTCATTGGTTACCCTAAGACTTGGTGTTATTTTGTTAATCAGCTTCTTGACAAAAGCATTCTTACCACCATGAATGTATAAGAAATCTCAACGATGCCAAAATATGATAAGCTCCCCTGTACACTCAGACAATATCTCTAAAAGAATATAATAATCTGATATGATTGCTTGTCTCTAGAGAGGTAAACTGAGTGCCTGCAGGAATAGATTATGAAGCAGACTTACATTATTATGCTTTTTATCTCATTTCTTTTGAGTTTATCATCATAAAGTTGCTTTATTCAAACTGAATAAAATAAAATACATTTTGTAAAGATATTAAAAAGCAAATGCAAATACAGTTTCAGCCAGCAATTTTACTTCTAGGACTTTGTTTTATATTTCACTGAGATATGTAGAAGAATTTTGTTGCAATATTGTCCTAGAAAAATGTGGAAATTATCCAAATGCTGGTCATCAGAAAAATAGTAAAGAAATGATAAGATGATAGAAAACACACTGAAGCAACATAAATAAAAGAAACCAGTTATTGGTATTGTACGTCTTCTAATATCCATTGTTAAGTGAAAGCAGCAAAGTTAAAATGTATAATGTTACCATTTGTAAAGGTAAAAATAAAAAAGAATATTTTGCTGAGATAAGCATAAAATGCATGTGGAAAGAATAGGAGATAATCGAACATATCAGTTTCATCTAGAGAAGAAAAATGTTGGTACAAAATCATGAATGGTAATAACTTTCACTGTATTTCATCCTATATCTCTTACAGTTTGAACATGTGGGTTTTGTAACCATTCAGAAATGTTTTGCTTTATGAGAAGAAGTAGAATAGTGAAAAGTAATTGAGATATCAAATGAACAGTGACCCAAGGAAGAATGGAATCACACACAGAATTTTCAAGGTGTTGAATGAGAAAGTGGCATTTAAAATTATCTTAAAGCAGGAATGAATTTCTGAAAGAATGTCTATCTGAATGAAAGGAAGAAACTAGTCACAGTTAATACTTTTAGGCAGAGAAAAATTTAAGTACTTATATGGATATGGAGCACCATGGGGCATATTTCAGGATGAATGGAGGACAGGAAATATGAAAGGAGGTAACTAGAACAAGGCCCAACATTCATGCTGCAAAGATGGTGTTGACTTCTTGGGATGGCCATGTGAATGATCTATAAATAAATAGAAGTTTTTAAGTCTAAAAGTGACCCTTAATGATAATTTCAGAAATTGCATTATTTAAAGTCATTCCATTTTGTTTAGTGTTATCAAATGCAGTTTATTTTATGTAAGATTTTTTTACTCTTACTGACCTCTTATTTATTAATTTACTTTTATTATATTTATTGTATCTGTATCTTCAGTGTGGTATTTTGCTTAAAGTTATTTGACTAACAGCATGGGTTGTCACATGTGTGTGCACATTTCTCTGTGCATGTCATTAAAATCAGGACATTTTTAATTTGTCAAGAACTTTGAAAACAGTGTGGCAGTAGCAGTGTGCACCAAGTACATCCCTGTGTCCCTTGACACTGTCAACTCCCCTTGACAATACTTTAAAGCATATGACAGACCTGCTCCATGTACTATAAACAAAGATCACCAAATTACATAAACATTTTAATTATGAAAAGTCTTTTGGAAATGTTAGGGATTGAATTGATATCTACAGTGTTGAAATAGTGCCAAATCCACAAAAATTTATATCTGCAGAAAAGACTGTTCATTAAGCAGAGTAAATGCACTTATTTATAATGCAAAGTAAGTAATATAAGCAGTGCCTTTCAGATTGCTTTCTAAAACAGTCTCTAAATGACCATAATTTAATGCACTATTAGCTATTTTGCAATGATCTGGGTATAAGAATAAATAAGAAGTAGCTCCTATGTTTAAGGAGGGTGCAGACTAAAAGTGAAGGGACAGAAAAAGATGTTCCATGCTAAGGGAAACCAAAAGAAGGCTGGGATAACTGGCCTTATATCAGACAAAATAGGCTTTAGAAGAAGACTATGAGGGGGCGCCAAGATGGTGGCAGTATAAGAGGATGCTGAACTCACCCTTCCTATGGAGCAAACTCAAATACACACATATATAGATAGCAATTACTCATGTGACAAAAATGAAGGCTGAGTGAACAATTTCTGAAAAACAAATAAGATAAGACACAGAACAGAGAGGCTGTGCTGGTACCCTCTGGTGCTGTAGGAACTGAATGGCCAGAGGAGCTACCCAGTACCATTGTTTGTGTTCCTCTCCACCTCAATAGGATGGGCAGTAGCTCTATTTAGGTGCTTTGCCTTACTTTCAAATCACTGTCTGCATGTTCCCAGCTACATTGCTCACAGCCTTTGCTTTCTAACAAAGGGAGCAAATACAAACAACGGGTATCACCACATGCCCTTAGCCTCCTTGATAGTAGCTACTCTGGCCAGTCAAGCCAGTGTCCCAGGTTCCATAGTGCTTATTAGGCCAACAGCATCCCAAAACTCTGATTGCTTTCTGTATAGCCAATGAGAAAGATTGTACAGAGAAAACTAAACAACTGTCGGAGCTCTCTGGGACTGCAGGAATTGTCCGAAGTCAGAGGTGATGGCAAGTGCCATTGTTCATGTCCCTATCTACCTCCTAGAGTGGGTGAGAACTTCACCCAGATGCCCTAGACTGCCTGCAATGCCACTGTAGGGTGTTCCCAGACACATATCCCAAGCCCATATAGGTAACAAACAATGGTATCAAAAAGAATCAAGAGGACCTTCCTTCACACACCTGGCCTCCCCACCTGCAGCAGATCTGGCTTGGTGGGGATGCCTTAGGCACCAGCTCACCTCTTACCTTAATAGCCTGTCAAAATCACCTAGTATACACAGCCTATGCAGAGACTGCTTCTACATAAGGACACTTTTTTCAAGTCTGAGATAGCTATTTTATGTAATTTGTATAAGTAAGCATAGAATATCAAACAAGTGGGGTAACAGAAAAGTATCTCAAATGAAGGAACAAACCTTAAGGAAACAAAGATATGTAATTTTCCTAACAAAGAATTTAAAAAAATGGAGAATCCAAGGTGGTGGTGGAGCATATAGAAGCTACACTCACCTCCTCTCGGGACCAAACCAGGATTACAACAAAAATATAGAGCAATCAATCTGAATAACCAAATGACAACTAGCTGAAGAGAGATCTAATAACCAAGGATTTACAGAAAAAGTGATATCAGGACTGGAAGGAATGCAGACATGAAAAGAGCTGGCCCCACTCCTGCAGGTAGTGGCTGAGATTCTAGAGGGATATTTCAGATGAAAAGTTTCCCCTGAGAAGTGCTGGGTCTCAACCCCAAGCCAGGCCCCCCAGCCCAGCACACCAGAGCCAGGAAGAGGCACCTACACAACATCTGGCTGTGAAAATCAGTGAGGATCTATTCACCAAGAATAGAGTGGAGTCTGCTAGAGAAACTGGCACTCGTGAAAAGCCAACACACAAAATCTTTTCAGCCACTTACCCTGGGCTCCTAGGGAAGGAGGTCAGAGAGGACTAGAGTCACAAGTGAGGAGAGACGAGAGGGGACAGCCACAGGGACCTCTGTGCTGAGTTACTCTACTGTACTACAGGCACCATCTTTCTTGGGGAGAGCAGAGCACTCTCCTCCACAGTTCATTCACCTGGGGGAAAGCAATAGCCCCACCTTTAGACTCCCTGTCCACATACACTGTGAAGCTTCTCTGCTGAGGTGTCAACTGCCTGGACAGGGGTGTGGACGTCTGGGCAGACTTGGGGTGTCAATGACTGACTTGTGTGGCTTTGCATTGGGGGCCATATTCCCCACTTTTCCATGAATTTGACTGGTACCACCCCCATCCTGGGAGGTCCTATAGCTCTACTCTCTGGGCTCCTGGAGGCACCACCCTCTCCACTCTTGGTGGCTCCACCCTGCCGAGGTCTGGGCGGAATCCAGGATAGACCAAGTAGTATGGCACAGGTTGGGAGCCACACCCCTAACTTCCTCGAAGCCTGACTAACATCTCTCCCTCTTCTGAATCCCATCAATCTGCCCTGATGAATTTGGTATACATTGAGTTGTGTGGCTTTAGGATGAAGAAAATTTTCCTTCACATCCTGGACTGGTGCAGAGCCTTCCTTTAAGATGGCCAAATTTTGGTCTGTTTCGGCCTGATAAAAACTCTGCTGGCTTCACCTGATGACTCCCTGAGATCCTGCCCCACCACAAACATGTGCAAGCACTCAGCAGGTGATAGGTAGACTTGGTATACCCTGAAATATTTGCTGACTGGCCTCAAACACAGCACTGGCTCTGAGTTTGAACCTGTATGGATCTGATGAACACCTCTCTCCCCTACTTGATGACTGAGAACCTATTGTATGTAACTAGAGTACTACCAGATGCTCTTTCAGTGATTGAATCTAAAATGCAGATGGCAGGTGGAGGCAGACCATGATAGATCTTAGGGATCCTTAGGACTTTTGCTGACCTGCCCCCAGGGCCAAGGCTGGTAAAAGCCAGCTTTGGTGTATAGATTGATCCTTCCCATGCACACCCAGACTCAGAAGAGGGAGCCATAAACTATAGCTCCAAACATTGCCCAAAGTGAGTCAGGCAATGTCTGACATTGGCCTGGACTAGAATCCCTCTAAAGAGGCCCCAGAATTAACACGCTCAGCAATAAGCTTCAAACATCAGAGCAGGAACCAACTAGTTTCACAAGCACCATATCCAAAGGGAGATCTCTGCAGGCATTGAACCCTGCTGGGACAAATTTAGCTTTGTGTTGTCAGCACTTATACAGCAGCTCATACAATGGTTGGGGTTGATCCTCACAGCCAGTCAGCCTGAGGGTTGACTCCCATAAACAAATGGGCAATAGCCATCAAGATCCAATTACAACAGGAAGGCCCACATATACCACACAAGGAACATTCCTGGAGCACCCAGCTCAGGTGATCAAATAGATGACACCACAATTTCCCACAAGACAACCACTACGTAAGGTCATCCTACCAAGACCAGCAGTCAGAGAAGATCTACCTGTTACATAGAAACAAATACAAAGAGGCCACCAAAATGAAGAGACAAAAATGCACAAATGAAAGAATAGGACAAATCTCAAGAAAAAGAGCTAAATAAAGTGGAGGTAAGCAATTTACCAGACACAGTTAACATTGTCTGGTAACAACATTAAAAAGGACATAGGACATATTGCTCAAAAAAGGACATAGAATTTACTAAAAAGAACCAGTCAGAAATGAAGAATATACTATCTAAAATAAAGAATTTTATTCCACCAGAAGGAATAAACAGTAAGTTGTATGAAGCAGAAAATCAAATCAGTGATTTTTGAAGACAAAGTAGTAGAACACAATCAGAGCATCAAAAAGAAAAACAAGCCGAAAAAAAAATAAGGATAGTTTAAGGGTCCTTTGGGTGAACTTGAAGCATACCAACATCTGGATCATAGGGGTACCAGAAAAAGAAGAACATGAAGAAGGGATTGAAAACCTATTTCAAAAAATAATGACTAAAATCTTCCCTAAACTGGTGAAGGAAAATAACATACATCCACAAAGTGAAGAGGTACCAAACAAGTTGATCCCTAAGAGGCTCACACCAAGCAAGACACAGCACAATTAAAATAACAAACTTTAAGGATAAAGAGAGAATCTTAAAAGCAGCTAGACAAAGACAGTTACAAATAAGGAAGTTCCCATAAAACTATTAGCTGATTTCTCAGCAGAAACATTTCAAGACAGAGGGATGAAAAGCAAGGACTACTTTACTCAGTAAGGCTGTGATTTAAAATTAAAACAGAAATAGATTACCAGACAAGAAAAATCTAAGGAAGTTTGTTACCACAGAAACATTATTAGAGAAATGTTAAAGAATCTGCTTTTAAAAAAGAAAAGAAAAGAAAAGCAGAGGAATATAGTTAAAAAAGTAAATGGTAATAAATACATACCCATCACCAATCATTTTAAATATAAAAGGCTTAAATACCCCAATAAAAGACATATTGTAGCTGAATAGATTAAAAAAAACACCAAAATAGATGATGTGTAAAGCAGGCCCACCTCAGAAAAAAATATACACAGACTAAAAGTAAAGGCATGGAAACATATTTCATGCAAATGGAAATTTTTTTCAAAAAGCTGTAGTAGTAATACGTATATCTGACAAAACAGATGATAAAACAAAGGGTATAATAAGAGACAAAGGACACTACATAACAATAAAATTAGAAATCCAACAAGAGGATATAAGCCTTGTAAACATTTAGACATACAACATTGGAGCACCTAATGCAAAAATTAGACATAAAGGTGGAAAAAAATTAACACAGTCATAGTAGGGGACTTTAAGTACACCACTGACTTCAATGGATAGATTTCCCAGACAGAAAAATCAACAAGGAAGCAGCAGCCATAAATGACATACTAGAACAAATGCATGTGTTCAGAACATTTCACCCCAAAGCAGTAGGATATATATTCTTTTCAAGTGCATATGGAACATTTTCTAAAATATACCACATTAGGACACAAACAAGTTTCAATAAATTTAAGAACATTAAAACCATATCAAGCATCTTCTCTAACCATAATGTTATGAAACCAAACTCAATCATAAGAAAACATAGGGAAATGCAAAAAGACATGGAACTAAAGATCATGTTACTAAGCAATGAATGAATTGTCAATAAGATCAAAGAATAAATAGATACCTTGAAACAAAAGAAAATGAAAACACAATAATTCAAAATCTATGTGATATAGCAAAAGTGGCCCTAAGAGGGAAATTTATAGCATCATAGGCATACATCAAAAAACCAAGAAAATATCAAATAAACAATCTCACTTTATACTTAAAGGAAGTAGAAAAAGAACAAGAAACAAAGCTCAAAGTGGGAAGAGAACGTGAATAAACATGTCATGATACAAATATGTAATGGTACAAATGGCCAACAGATATGTGAAAAAATGCTCAACATTACTTATCATGAGGAAAATGCAAACGAAAACCACAAGGAAATATCACCCGATACCTGTCAGAATGTTTATTCTCAATAAATCAGCAAATAACAAATTCTGGTGAGGATATTAAGTAGAATTTTTTTTGTTCATTTTCAATTTTCTTTTTCTACCTTGTGTAGATTTTAATACTATCATTATTATTATATACACTGAGGTGGGATTATAAATCAGTGCAGTCACTATGAAAAACATTATGAGTAGTCCTCAAAAAATTAAAAATACAACTGCCACATGATCCAGCAATTCTACTTCTGGGTATTTATCCAAAGAAAACAAAAACACTAATTCCAAGAGATATATGCACCCTTATGTTCACTGTGTCATTACTAGTAATAGGTAAGATGAGGAAGCAACCTAGGTGTTTGTGAACAGATGAAGAGTAAAGAAGTGCTATGTACTCAATGGAGTGTAATACAGGAATACAAAGAAACGAAATTGTGCCATTTGTGAAAGCATGGCTAGACCTAGAGAGTATTATTCTAAGTGAAATAAGTTAGAGAAAGAAAACACATGACTTCACTTGTATGTGAAAACTAAAAAACCAAAACAAATAAGTAAAACAAAATAGAAACAGGCCATTGATTTAGAGAACAAGCTGAAGGTTGCCAGAGGGCAATGGGTGGGGAATGAGAATTTTAAAATGTGTAAAATTACTCCTCATGTGTAATAAATTAATATTTGCAAAATCATTACTAAAATAAGGTTTTTGTGATTTATGATTTTCTAAATACTTTTTGAGCAAATAGAATCTCATATCATTATAATTCATAGGGATTGTAGAAAACATGAGATATTTCTCATAAATGTTGTAAGTTTTAGTAACAGTCCTATTGCTCATAATTCTACAATATAAAAGCATGTATCTTAAAATAATTGAAAATACCCTTCTTGGAGATATATGAGAGAACACTTCTAAAGCATAAAAAGGTCCTGTAAACTATCACTATTCAAAAAACAGTATACCTAATATGTAATGATAGTATTAAAATCTACACAAGGTAGGAGAACAAGATTGAAAATGAACCAAAAAAAAATTCTATCTAGTATCAGTGGAAAATTTGTGTTTTACTGCAAAAGAAAAAGTGAATGCAAATATATTCATTCCTTCTTTCAGAATGCACATTCACCTCCCCATCATCCCCAATTAATACATAACATCAACCATGGTATTTAAACTATGGGTCACACACTGAGCTACATCACGCTGTCTGACCAGTATTTGATTCTACAGCCGATCAACTCTCGTCAGTACCATGCTCACTCTGCTCAGATCTTCATCGTAATACTCAGCGAGCGAAAATCTTGTCAGCATGTGGTTTTTTCTGCCCTTTCCTGGCAGCTGTCAGATTTGTACTTATGTAGCAGTGGAAGCACATTATTTTTCCCAAGGAAAGGAATGACACATCTCTGACTTTGCAAGATCTGACTCACTGCTTTAATAAGCATTTTCATGCAGAAAGGAATCTGAGATGACAGCCAATCCTCCCTGCTCCTTTCTGCATTCCAGTTTGCAAGGTGCATGCAAACTCACTTGTGGAACCAGTCAGTAATAATTCTGAAATATGATCTTAAATTCTCTTGTATTTGAAGATGTGTAAATGGAAATAATTTATTTTAAGTGAGATTCTGACTTGAAGCATAAAATTAAAATTTTTGAATGCAATAAGTTAAAACAAATATTTTCTCACCTTAAAAAGATACATCTAGAAACTAGATATGTTCATAATCTCCCAAGTTTAAACACCACCTAAAATAGTCTATCACTTCACATCATGGCCTCCACTGTGCATGGAGTCAGCAAAGCCAAGACGCTGAGTCCACTAAATTCACATATTTGTCACTGGATTGGAGTCTCGTGTCTATAAAATGTGGCACATAGCATGCTCTCCTGCAGTTTGATAGGATAGAATGTCAAATGGCTTTGGCTTTGGCAAACTTGACCCTGTATTTTCATCATCCTGCCACAAAAGCAGTGATCTGAAATGGCAGGTTTCTCAGCACCCTGGTGACAAGATTTCCTCTCCTCCAACTGACTACAAGTTGACAAAAGCAAACCACAGCAGCCTACATTCTGGGTAATGTTGTCTCATAGTCAGAATCCTTTTAATTTGCACAGAGTTGCTTATAGCAAACAGATACCTCTTACCCTACACTTCATAGGATGTGAGAACAGATGAAAGAGAAGGGTAATGGTGGTGATCCCATTAGGATGTCGACATTAGTGGGGGAGCAATTATAAAAGAAATTGACTAGACTTTACTAACATCAGGAGGGGGTCATTCTGCAGACCCCTCCTGCTCTGAGGTTTGTGTTAATATTCATCTTCTGCTGTGTTCCCATGTGTTAGGTCTGCATCCCTTGAAGGCATTCAACATTTCTTTGAGATTTGAAGTACAACACAAGAAATATCTTGGAGAGTCCATTACTGCTGCCTTTAGTTTACTGTTCAGACCTTTTCTCAGCCAGGGAAAGCTTCCACTCTGACCTCTTCCTGTTCTTCTCTAAAAATCAGCATAAGACAAAGTCATGTTTCCCTCTGGTGATGGTAATGAATGAGCTCAGTGTGTCCAGTAAAACTTTCATTGTAGGGTACAGAATAGTTCATGCTAAGTGCTTTAACATTTGTTTACACAGACCTGTGTCCTTGTCTGCCATGAACATATATGGCTTATATTTTTAAATCAAGTTGCAATATTAAAAGTTTTACATTTATAGAAAAAATTGAAAATACTATAGAAAAAAATCCCATGTACTCCACATATCCAGTCTTCTGTTATTGAAAACATATGGCAAATATACCATAATGTAACAACTGGGATTGACTTTTGATACATTATTCCTCTATATCCATAGTTTATTCCTATTTACTAAGTTTTTACCCAATGTTCTTTTTTTTTTATCCAGGATCCCAAGGACACCATGTCATGTTCATGTAGTTACCATGCCTCCTTAGGCCGGCTTTGGATTCCTCACTTTTCTGGCTTTTTGGTGACACTGTCAGTTTTGAGGAGGACTGGCCATGTATCCAGTAGACTCATGGAGTTTTTCTGATGTTTTTTTCATGATTATACTGGATTAAAGACTTTTGGGAAGAAGGCCACAGAGATAAAGTGACATTTTTATCACAACATATCAAGGATACATACAGTCAACATGACTTACCACTGTTGGTGTTGAGTTTGATCAACTGTGCACTCCCTTTCCCAGTCCTGGGGTCAGCCATTTCTCTAAGGACACCAGGGTCCTTTGATTAAAGATGGGTATTAGAAACCAAGATCTGAGTACTAGGTGTGCTCATTGCTACTAGGGCCTTGTTTCTCCCACTTCTTGTCAGCTGGCAAAGCAAGGAGATCTATGTGTGTTTGATTTAACAAAAATACTTTTATTTCAGTCTATATATTAAATAAAAATGCCTTTATTTTAGGATCTTGCTAAAGAAAAAAAATCAAGCAAATTTAATGAGTCTTGAGAATTCTTTCAGACCTTTCATTAGATTTTCATTACACTTGGCAAAAGCCCAGAAACACCAAAAAGCAATTTTTCTATCTCCTTTACTGTCACCTTCAATAGACTCAAAGTCCTACCTTAGGGATCATCTTTAAATGTAAGGGAGAGATTTAGTCATAGAGTAGTAGAGAAGTAGAGAACCATCTATGCCTACTACACATGAAGTTATGAAACCTACATTTATTTTGATCCCTTAAAAATGATAATCATACCAATTAAAAGCAGAGAGAGTTGAGGTGGACAGCAAGACAAGACTCAACTCTATTCTGTCAACAAGAAACTAAATATGTGCATCAAAAAATAAAATACTTAAGAATCTAATCAAGGAATTGAATGACTCAGAAACTAAAAACTTAAGAAATTTAATTGAAAAGCACACAAAATTGAAAAGATATTCTATGTTCCTGGAGTGAAAGAAGTTATATTGTGAAAATGTTCATATAACTCAAAACAGTCTCAGAGTTGGTGCAATTCCTATCAAAATTCCATAGGCATTTTTCAGAAATATAATGCGTATTTTTCAAAATATAATGTTAAAATTGTAAAGAATCACAAAATACCCCAAATAACCAAAGAAATATTGAGAAAGAAAAACAAAGCTAGATGCATCACACTCCTTGATTTCAAACTATACTACCAGGCTATAATAATCAAAACAATATTGTACTGGTATGAAAACATACAGAGATCAACCCACAGGGTCTTAGAACATACACAAACCCACACACTGTGGAATCAGCACCATAAGGATTCAAGTTCCATGTGGGAAGTAGGGGAAGTGACTGAAAGCCAGCTGATAGCTGAGCAAGAAGCATAGTTCCCTTTCAAACCCCTCCCCAACATACAGCACCACAATACAATGACCTTGGTTGCCCTGCCCTGACTAATACCTGAGGCTCTTCCCCTTAGAATGTAACAGGTATTCTGAGACAAAAAGTATGGCCCAAACGAAAGAGCAAGATCAAAGCTCCAAAAATAGAACTAAGCAATGAAGAGATAGCCAACCTATGAGATGCAGAGTTTAAATCACTGGCAATCAGTATGCTCACAGAAGTGGTTGGATATGGTTGCAAAGTAGAGGAAGAAGTGAAGGCTATGCAAAGTGAACTAAAGAAAAATATACAGGGAGCCAACAATGAAAGGAAGGAAACTGGCACTCAAATCAGTGATTTGGAGCAGAAGGGAGAAGTAAATATTCAACAAGAACACAATGAAGAAACAAGAATTCGAAAAAATAAGGAGAGGCTTATGAACCTCTGGGACAACTTTCAACATTCCAACTTCTGAATCATAGGGATGCCAGAAGGAGAAGAAGAAGAGCAAGAAATGGAAAACTTATTTGAAAAAATAGTGAAGGAGAACTTCCTCAATCTGGCAAAAGAGATAGACTTCCAGGAAGTCCAGGAAGCTCAGAGAGTCCCAAAGAATTTGAACCCAAGGAAGCAGATACCAAGGCACATCATAATTGCATTACCCAAGATTAAAGACAAAGAGAGAATCTTCAGAGCAGCAAGAGAAAAGGAGACAGTCACCTAAAAAGGAGTTCTAATAAGACTATCAACTGATTTCTCAAAAAAAACCTTCCAGGCAAGAAGGGGCTAGAAAGAAGTATTCCAAGCCATGAAAGGCAAGGACCTACATCCAAGATTCCTTTATCCAGCAAAGCTATCATTTAGAATGGAAGGGCAGATAAAGTGTTTTCCAGAAAAGATCAGGTTAAAGGAGTTCATCATCACCTTATTATAAGAAATGTTAAAGGGACCTATGTAAGAAAAAGAAGATGATCAAAACTATGAACAGTAAAATGACAACAAACTCACAACTATCAACAACTGAACCTAAAAACAAAAAAAACTAAGCAAATAACTAGAATAGGAACAGAATCACAGAAACAGAGATCACATGGAGGATTATCAGCAGGGGGGAGGGGGATAATAGTGGAGGAGGTACAGGGAATAAGAAGCATAAATGGTAAGTACAAAATAGACAGGAGGAGGTTAAGAATAGTATAGGAAATGGAGAAGCCAAATAATTTATATGCATGACCCACAGACGTGAATTAAGGGGATCAGGGTTGCTGGTGGGAGGGGGTACAGGGTGGAAGGGAATAAAAGGGAGAAAAAATGGGACAACTCTAATAGCATAATCAATAAACTATATTAAAAAACATACATAGATATCAATTGAACAGAACAGAGAACTCAGATATAAACCCACACCTATATAGTCTATTAACTTATATCAAAGAAGCCAAGAATATACAATAGAAAAAGAACAGTCCCTTGAATAAATGGTGTTCAGAAATTGAACAGCCAAATGGAAAAGAATAAAGTTGAACCACTATCTTGCAGCATACACAAAAGTCAACTCAAAGTGGATTAAACACTGAAATGCAAGACTAGGAAGCATAAAACCCCTTGAAGAAAACATAGGTGGTAAGCTCCTTGACACAGGTCTTGGTGAAGATGTATTTTTTAATCTGATACCAAAAGCAGCAAAATAAAAATTAACAAATGGAACTACATTGAATTAAAAGTTTCTGCACAACTAAAAAATTATCAGAACATGAAAAGGCAACCTACTGACAGGGAAAAATATATATAAATCATATCTGATATAAAATTAATATCTAAAATATGTAAATAATTCATACAATTCAGTAGGAAAAATCAAGCTGATTAGAAAATAGACACAGACCTGGGGAGACATTTTTTTTCAAATACAATATGGGTACATGAAAGGTACATGAAAACATGCTTAACACCACTTGTCAAGGAAATGCAAATCAAAAATACCCTGAGACACAACATCACATTTGTTAGCATGACTACAGGAAATAACCAGCACTGGCAAGACGTGGAGGAAACAGAACCCTTGCCCACTGCTGGTAGAAATGTCAATTGTTGAAGCCACTGTGGAAAACAGTTTGGGCGTTCCATAAAAAAATTAAATATAGAAGAACCATATGACCCAGAAACTTCACTTCTGGGTATTCATCTGAAGAAAATGAAACATTAACTCTAAAAGACATATACACTCTATGATCATTGCAGCATTATGTATAGTAATCAAGATAAGGAAACAATGTAAGTGTCCATGGACAGAGGAATGGATAAAGAAAATGTGGCATATATATATAAAACAGAATATCATTCAGTTATAAAAAATGAAATTTTACCATTTGTGACAACATAGATCACCCTTGAGGGCATAATATTAATTGAAATAAGTCAGACAGAAGAACAAACATTATATCTTATTCATATGTGGAATTTTATAAAAAAAAAAAAAAACCTTCCAAGTTCTTGAACATGTAGAACAGATTGGTGGTTTCCAGAAGTAGGAGGGGGAGATTTGGGCAAAATTACTGAAGAGGGTCAAAAGGTACAAACTTCTAGTTAAAAAATGAAAAAATTCATGAACACATAGCATGGTACATATAGTTCATAGTACTGTATTACATGTAGGATATTTGTTAAGTAGGCATCAGAAGAAAAAAATTTGTCACTAGGCAAGGTGCCAGATATTACTAGACTTATTGTGATCACTTTACAATATTGAACCATTCCATTGTACCCCTGAAACTATTATTATATCAATTAAACCCCCAAAAGAGTTAAAATTTAATTAATAAAGTATTTTCAAACAACAAAAACCCACAAAATATCAACAGTGGTTATTTCAATGGAACTTGTTGGTGATTTTATTTTCTTTATATTTCTCTAAAGTTTACAAGTAATTTTAAGATAAGCATTTGCTATTTTTTAAGTCAACACAAAACTATTTTAAAATATCCTTTTATGATGTTAAAAAAGAAACCAAATATAAAAAAATTTGCAGCTTTAAGAATGAAAAATATATCAATACTAACACTAGTGAAAAAAAGTTGAAGCATGCATTCCAATTTCAGAAGAGCAGACTTTAGAACAAAAAGTTTTATGAGGGACAAAGTGGGACTTTATATCATCATGAAGGAGTCAACTCTTTGAGAAGACAGGGCATTTCCAAGCAGGCATGCAGCCAAAAACAGAGCACTGGCATACACAAGGCAAACACCGTTAGAAGTGAAGGGAAATTTGACACACTCACTGTTACGGCAGGACACTTCAACACCTCTCTTTTGTGACCAGGGTATTTCAAAACAAGAGAATATTACATGGTATCATGAGTATGATAAGAAAAAATGAGAGAGTCACTATATTAGATCTCTCTTAGTGACTCCCAAGTATTAACTGTATACATTGTCTGGACTGTTTTCAATATATAACTGATAGACATAAGATAATTTGTTTTTGTTTAACATTACTTGAAAAGATAGCATGGTTACTAGAACTTTAGAGTGTAATTTCTGATCAAAGTTCTCCTGTATAGCAAAGGAAAGTACCCCTCTATGTATCCAAATGTAGAATACTTAAAAGAAAGCTGTATTACAGGATGTGAAACTCAGGGCAAATGATGAGGCCAACAAGGAGTAAGTCATGTAGGAACATTTAAAGGCAAAGCCTCCCTAGACTCTGCTACTGACTGGAGGCCCCAGAGCTTGTTACTGAGGCCAATTCTTAGTGAAGAGGGGAGGGTGTGGTACTGGTTTCTCTGAACATCAATGTGGACAGGACTTAGCCCTTAATTCTTCCACTGACACAGATTCCCAGGCACAGGCACAGGCAGGCCACTTACCTCTGAGACAACTCCCCAGAGCAGTCCCTATATTATGGCAAGAATCTACTTTTCAAATTTGCTATCCCCCTGACCCCGGATTTGAGATATGATTGATGTGTACCATTGTGAGTTTATAGTATACAACATGATTGCATGATACATGTACATATTGCAAAATGTTTACCATGTAAGGATAACTACACTTCCTTTACTTCACATGATGACCGTTTTGTTTTGGTGAGAAAGTTCTGCTCTTTCAGCAACTTCCAGTACACAGCACTGTTAACTGCAGTCACCACACTGTGCATCAGGTCCCCAGAATGTATTCATCTTTTAACAGAAAGCTCGCCCACCAGGTCCCCATGTCCCCCAGCCCCTGGCTCCCACCACTCTATACTCCCTGCCTCTGTGAGCTCACTTCTTTTAGTGCAAGTGAGCTGGTGCAGGACTGTCTGTCTGGCTCATTTCAGTTTGCTCCATGAGTGGACATACGCATCACTGGGAGCCCAGCTCGGGGAGGAGATGTGCCTCCTGTGTTGTGCTATGTTGTGAACATCATTACATGCGTTTATCATGAGATCTCCATGAGTTGTGTTCTCCCGTGGGGACTGTGTTTTCTTCTGCCAGGAACTTGAAGACCCAGCACCTAGTTTACTGTAAACAAACTCCCTGGCATTTCTCAGATACTGTCTGGTGTTAGCGTGTCTTTATGACATCCCAAAGGAAAATGCCACCTAGGTTGTCAGAGGCCTATTTATCTAAAATGGTTACTTTTTCATTCTTTATATCGATGTGAATATCTCATAATCAGAATCATTTGGGATTTCTAGTCTGCAACCTAGACATCTTCAGAAGCAGAAGTCCATCTATATACCCTATTAAAGACATTTTATTTTTATACCTAACAGTCATGTTCGACTGTTTCCCTTAGCCTAATCTTTTATTTTAATAACTACTTTCCAAAAATTTCAGTTCATCTTGCACTTTATTTTTTATATCAAAATTTATTTTTATTGTATTTTCCATTATCATTTGTCCCCCTTATATTCCCTACCCACCACAATCAGTACACTGTTGTCCATGTCCCTGAGTCCTTTTTCCTTTTTGCTCAATCCATCCATCCCATAACCTCCCACCCTTTAGCTGACATCCTGCTCTCCATCTATGAGTCTGTCTCTATTTTGCTTCTTAGTTCAGTTTGACCATTAGATTCCACATGTGAGTGAAATCATATGGTATTTGTCTTTCTCTGGCTTATTTCACTTAGTATAATGTTCTCCAAGTCCATCCATGCTGTTGCAAAGGGTAAAATGTTCTTCGTGGCAAAGTAGTATTCCATTGTGTAAATGTCCCATAGTTGTTTTACCCACTCACTGACCATAGCCTTAACCCTGAGTGAGGAAAGGTGAGCCCATTCGTCCACAAAATCCATCTCCACACATGATTTCCTAAGAAACAAGAATACTCATGCTAACTCCCACCTCCACTGACCATTGAATTTTCACCCAAAAAATAAGGAAGTTTACGCAATGAGACAGAACTGTCCTTCAGTGTGAAAGTGTGCTGAGGTGTGTTGTTTCCTTTTGGTAGCAAGAACACAGCAGAACGCAAGTCACAAATGTGATTACAGTAAGTCCTCATTTACTGTCCTTGGTAGGTTCCTGGTAGGTTCTTGAAAACTGCAACTTTAAGTGAAATGACATAGAAGGAAATCAAGTTTACCTTAGGAGAGTTGATATAAATGGGAGTGAAATCCTGTGGCCTATTTCTGGTCACAAAAACATTAGAGTTCTAAATAAAAACCCAAACTCTTCTAACATGAAAAAATTGAAGTATGAGGGAACTACACATCCATTTAAGAAAGATAATAAACACAAGTCAGATAATCATTTTCCCACCTTTTTATCCCAGTTCAGGGTCACGAGTGTCAGAGTCACTCCCAGCAGCTCAGAGTACAGGTGAGACCCACCCTGGACAGGACACCATCCATCACAGAGCCACTCACACCCACGTGCACTCAGATG
>PVKM010022002.1:0-22164 GCA_004027735.1 Carollia perspicillata
TGGGAAGTTGATTGGTTATTTTGAAAAAGCCCCTGATCCCAGGGGAACAAAAATGCTCGCTCGCTTGCTCTCTCTCTCTCCACTCCCTCTCTCCCAGTAATACACCCGCCTTGTGCACTTACATGTCCTCTCTCCATAGCCATGTGGCCTTAGTAGCCACATGGACAATCGCTGCTTGAATTCAACGTGAAGGATCCAGGCGGGGGCCTGGATACCTCAGCACAACAAGGGATTGCAATCTGAACTCAAGCTAAGTTAGCCAGCTTCTGGACTGAATTGAGCTTTAACATGGGACAGAATCTCTGGACATTGACTCTATTTCTGGCCCCAATTTTCCAGTGGAGGGGTGGATGGAGAGGAGACCCCTGGACAGCCTTCTATATGAGTAAACCATATTGCCACACAGTGTATGGGTCCTTGGAATGCTTTCCTCATGGTCCCATGGAAGAGCTTGATTTCCACTGACAAAAGTAATGTTCATTTTTTTCAGTGTGCAGCAAAATATATTCCCTTATATGCTAGTGCCATGAGATACTATGTTTGTTAAATAGGCCTGGGAGATATCATATATTGTACCACTACTTTGATAACTGTAAGGTAAATTAGCCTGTTAATGAATATTACTACACATATGCCAAATGCATCATTCACAAAATTTGAAGTAATGTGTCTTGAAAACATTTTCAGAAATTGATTTAATTCGAACCCCTTATTGTACAAGTCAGTATGTAACATATGAGAACCAAGCATTTGTTATATATGCTAATTGACCTAACACTGCATCCAGTGAATGTTCAACTTTTAATTTGGAGAATATTACTGATTCAATCGAGGGTCAGAAAAGTTTGATTCATGGACCAAATTAGAAGTGCTGCCTACTTTTTGTCAGTCAAGTGTGGTTGGGAAACCATCACACTGACTTATCACACGGTCTAAGACTCTTTCTCACTGCAACAACAGAGCTGAGTAGCTGCAACAGAAACTGTGTGGCCCGCAAACCTGCAATATTTAGTGTTGAGTTCTTTACAGAAACACACACACACACACACACACACACACACAACTGCTGACTCTTGGTTTAATTTATTCAGCAATCTTATATAACCTAAATATGAATCAGCATCTCAAGTACCCCAGTATATCACAGGCCTACTTACAAAAGAAAACCAATTTGATATGAAATTGAATTAAGCTAAAAAAACATTTTGTGAGCAATAATTATCCCTTTCTCAACCTAAGTGTTTATTTATTTATTTTTCACAAAACTTATTTGGCTGAGTAAAATTAAGGTATCTCAGCTGGGTTTTGTTTGTTACCTGAGAATCACTGAACCCCGCTGATGCCATTGTGCTAAGCATTGGTGACATGGAGGTGAATGCAGTGTGCGCCCAGCTCCTGACTAGCTCACTGTCCAGCAGAGAAGACGGAGAAGAAATGGACCACTTATGACAGAGTGACAAGGTCTTCGGTGATGTTCACCAAAGTCTGAGAAGGATACGCCACTATCCAACTATAGTCATTTTATTTTCCTATCAATTACATACTACACATATGTTTGACGTGGCTTCAGTTAACTTACTCGCGTAATTATCCATATAATTATGGTAAGAACTGTCGACATAATGTCTCCGAGTCTGAGAAGACAAGATGGAAGTGGGCAAACAGTATTTTACTTGGAGAGAACAGAATGTGCCAGGACGGTGCCAGCAGAGCTCTGAAACTCAGAAGGTGAGCATCTAAGACTCCCTACGTCACGTACTTTGTTTCAGACGCCCTATCAAGAAGGGTCGGGAACGGGAACTGGGGGATCAGCTCGGGAGGGCATCTTGTCTATAAAGCAATATCACAATCAGAAGAAGGGTAATAAAAAACCATAAAATGGAAAATGTCAGATATTGAAGTAAGATAAATTCAGAGACAATGCTTACTTTCATGATTTTGGTTTAGGTCAGTTCCGCTTCCCGACATTGAACGTGGGGAGATCAGCATATTGCGAGATTTCTGAGGGGCTCCGTGATGGTTCGGCTGACTTCACACAACTCCACATGATGCATAATTCACTCCACCTGCATAGTTTATGCATGACCTGGCATTATTTAGAATAGTTTAAGTATAATAATTATAAAGGAAACTATATATTTATACATGCAAATAGATATTATATGCATAAGCTGGCACTGATAAAGTAAAATATAATAAAATTATCTTAGGGATTTTTAAGCCCAATATCTTAATTTACTCAAGCAAGTTTGATAAAGCCTCACAGCTAATTCTATCCTTATGATTTCCAAAATATTAGAAAAATCCTTTTACTTCAGGGTGTTGACTTGTATTAGTCATAATACAAAATTATTATTTTTTTTTACTGGAAGAGTATTTGTGTATTTAAAATGTGAATTCCATCTTAATTGACTGTAACTTAAGAATTAATTTAAGAAAATATTCATGAGACAAAATTGAATGAATATGTAGTTGCCCAATAAGATATGTGATAATATACTGGAGAGAAAACCAGAATAAGTAGCAGTGTTTAATAATATTTACTTTAATATTATTAAGGTTTATGCTATAACCCTTGAGAGCAAATGTGAGACTTAGTCTGCAGCCTGAAGAAATGTATGTTCTTTAAAAAAGAAGCAAATAGTAAAATGAGATTACTTAGTACGATTAGCGAGAGGAAATATGGGATTCACGAGAAGATTCACTTCCCAAACTCTCCGCTGAAAAAGTAGGACTGGCCAGCGCCGTCTGGGATAAGAACTGGTTCAGAGTCCAGGATACTGGAGTGGGCAGAGCTGACAGACTGTGGTGCAGCGACATGCAATGATAACCCGAAGCATCAGTTGTTGGAAAGATCATCTCATACCTAAACGTTGTCATCAACAGAGCATGATTTTCCTGAGTGGTGAAAAAAACTGTGTGGTGTTCATCTCCCATTGTTCAGTGACCAAAACAACTATTCGAGAACCAGATTTCCTGAGTTCAAGTCCCAGCTCTGCTTTTACTAATTCTGTTAACTTTGGAGAGCCCATTGACCCCTCCATTCCCCCCTTTTAATATCTTTAAAATAGAAATAATAAAACTTGTTTCTGACTTTTTTATAACACTCACTTTTAGATTTCATAGAGGACTGTCTGACACAGATCTAGCCTTACAAGTAAGATATCTCTATTGGCATGCACATGGTATACAATTTCGTCAGTGTTTACTGAATAAACGGAGCTGATAGTATTAAAGAAGCATGGTTATGATCTGAAACTATATTCCAAACAGTTTAGTGTTTATAGTATATGTATATATTTATAATGTTCTGTGTTTATATTAATATGCACATTAATATTGTATCAGTGTTTATGTTAATATATCGATGTGTATATTAATATTACGATTATAACTCATATGGTGAAAGTACAGACAAGAGTGATACAGGCACTCGCAAAACACGTGGGCTCCTTCTAGCTCTGTATCACCATTTATCGCATTGAAATGTTTGGGCAGGGGAGGCAAAGGAACTTGAATTTGAATCTTGAACCAGCCACTTACTACCATATAGCAATATATTTTGGAATAAATAACAAGAAAATATATCCTCTGTTGATATCAGAGTAATTTTCTGAAAATCTTATCTGTTCTCCTATAAAGAAGAGGAGTCTTGGAGTGTGTATAAGCTTAGAAACTCCAGACATTTTAACATAAAATTTAAGTAAGAAAAAAGGTTGATTGATCTTAAAGAGCAGACTGCCTCCAAAAACAAAATTACTTACCTATCTCGATTTATTAAAAATGACATTGAAAAAAGAAGAGAGACAAGAAAACTATAAAACAGAGAAGAAATAACATATTTGTGCTTAGTAGTATCTAAAATTTCTTCTTTCTAAAAAATTCAACTTTTGAGACTGTTGACCCTGTTTGTACTCTCAGGTATAAAACTGGAATTAATCTGATTAAAAATAGCTTCTCTTATAGGTGAGATTGTATGGTATTTGTCTTTCACAGCCTGGCTTATTTCACTTACCATAATGCTCTCCAGATCTATCCCTGCTGTCACACAGGGTAGGAGCTCCTTCTTTCTTTCTGCTGTGCAGTATTCCATCATGTAAATGTACCAGAGTTTTTTGATCCATCCATTTACTGATGGACATAAAAGGGGGAAAGGGGGAAGGGGTTTTCAGGAATATGTATAAAGGACACATGGACAAAACCAAAGCGGGTAGGAGTGAGGTGGGAGGTGAGGATGGCTGGGGTAGGGGGGAGTGGTGGTGGGGGGAAATGGAGACAACTGTACTTTAACAACAAAAAAATGTAACAATAGTAGGTTCTCATTCATAGACATACAGTTTGCAGAAATAGAATTTAGGCAGTCTGGAAGCCTAAGCCTCTTAAAGTAATGGTTTATCTGAAAAATAGACAGATGATTCACTCAAATTCATAGTAATCCCTTAAGAATACTCTGAAATCATCTGCATGGTGGAAAGCGAACAGGTAGCCAGAAGGCCCACATGTGTTAAGAGACATGAAAATGGTTTAACACCTGCCATCAAGTGAGAATGGCAAAGTTACCCCTTGAAAAATATGGAATCATAACTTAAGCTGGGTACATTCTTGGGATTTCAACAGTAGTGAAGCTTATCCTCAGCTAAAAGGACTGCTTTCTTTCAGAAAATATCTTACCTTTGTATAAACTCAAAATTATCTTGCTTTAGCTATTCTGCAGAACTCATTTCCAGATCTTTTGTCTGCTGGTGTTTTTCTGTCAATTACATCATCATAACTGTTATTGCAAAACAACCATCTTCTATGATAGAGGGAAGAAAAAAATGCCACTAAAACTGGTCATTTGGGTTCTGCAATACCAGGTGAGGTAGTCAAGGAACATTTGAGACCAAAAGCATGACAGCATGCATGGCCTTTTAAGAATGTTCTTGCTGCTAAATGGCACTGTCATCCCCACGTCAGGTTCCAGCGTTCCTGAACCAGTGGTACCAACCCTTCTGGAGTTAACTAGAAGACTCTTGCTTTTTGCTCCTCTCCTTTCAAGTTCCTAGCAGGCTCCTAACTCCTTTACTTAGAACTAAGACACATATTAACACTCAGGCTTCTACAACAGTGGCTTTCAACCCTTGTCATCTCCTGGCACACGCAGGCTAATACTAAAATGTGCAACACACTATAACATATATTTTTTGCTGATCTGAAAAAAAAATAGAATTTTGATTCATTTACATTGGACAGCTATTGTTGTGTTGCCTGTTGTCATTTTTTTTTTATCTGACAACCAAAGGGAAAGGAGGTCAGTGCCTCTGGCTAAACGGCTTTAAAAATTCTTGCGGCACAGCGTTTGAAAACCATTGTTCCACAAAATCAGGCTCAGTATTTGATTCAAAGTTTCAGCAGTCACCATGGAATGCGTGTGAAAAGAGTGTAAGATTTCTATGGCTCTAATTTTAAATTATCACTCAATATCTTGACAAACTTTTGGGAAGGTGTATGCCACATTAACATGTCACCAAAATTAATAAACATAGGGAATAAAGGCCAATTAACTTGTCCTATTTATAAAGTAACCTACTAAATCCATTTTATTTTTACTTCTTAACCAAATAGACTATCTGATGAGAAGTAACCCTTGGCCAAGATAAATCTACTTCCTAATACTGTATATTTGGTTTTACGACTTCACTATGAATAGCTCATGTTACATATGTTTTGGTCTAGACACATTTATATTGTAAAAATGTGATAGTTTTTATAATTTACTTTCATTTCGTATTTTCCAAGGAGTGTATATTTAACTGTGTCTGATACCCAGCTCCTACACAGACTGCAGTGTGAGGATTCTGTGTTTCTTCATTTATCAATCAATGGGTTTCTACAAAAATCTTTAAGAAGTTTCAGTTCATCTACATCACAGCCATGATTCATTCAGCTGTGATTTTTAGGGCTTATTCCTTTTATTGTGGACTTTCTGAATAAATGATAATTCATTTTGTGGTGTTGATTCTGACAGAAGAAAACAAATTATTTCTTGAGTTTCATAAGTGCAACACTTCTGGAGATTGGAATAAAACACAGAAATATATTACACTTGGGACATTTTAAAACCTCAGGAATTAGAGCAGGTTTTATGAATATGTCATGTAAAAATGGTATTAATATTGTTCATCCCTTTATACTGTTTTAGTTTAAAATAAAAAGTGTCTTTGAAAGCGGCAATACAAAATAAAATGTTAACCATTTAGGGTAGATCTTTGGCAGTGCTACCAAGAAAATGAAGATTGTACATACTCTCATAATTAAAGAAGTCTGTTTCTGGAACTGTAACCTAAGAAAACAACTACATGGAAGTATGTATGTGCTCATGCAGAGATATCTGTTGCAGTCTAATGAAGATAGCATTATCACACATTCTGGAGCTCTAAACAGAATGTAGCAATATAAGTAATATTAAGGTATATATAATAAAAATAATGGCCATACCCAAAAGATGACAAATGCTTCCACAGTGTGGAAGTAGAACACTAACCTCACAATATTATGAAGGGGGGTAGTCTTGTGAGGCTCATGATGTTCAAACAAGAGCCTTGGAGAAGTTTGATTCTAGTTTGGTGACTGGGACCAAATTTTCCATTATGTCAGTGAGAACTCATTGAGACCAATCAATTCATATCAGGATCTGGAGCAGTTTCTTATACTCCTTTAAAACATAGAGGTAAACTCTGACAGTTTCCTGGAGTCATTTGCAACTTAAGAAAATTGAAGTCTAATTGACTTATTATATTAATTTCCAGTGTACATTATAGTGGTCTGAGTTTTATATACATTATGAACTGATCACCAGGAAAAGCCTAGTTCCTTCTTGTTACCATACAAAGGTATTACAGTTATTACTGTATTGTTGACTATATGCTTTCCATTTGCTACTTTCTGATGACATTTATTTTATAACTGGAAGTGCCACTATTATAAAACTAGGTCAATAATAAGGTATGAAGAAGGAGAAGGAGGTGACAAAATAGGAATTGTACCCAAGTACTCACTGTTCCAACAAAAATATCTGTGACGTTAATTATATGATCTGGGGCCATGTAACCTCACTCTCGTTAAGGATTTTACAGAACTAGGGGTAAAGTGGCACTTGGTTATAGCACCCATAATCAATAACACATCTACACATGCACTCAGAGGAAAGGTCTTTTGGGATAAAGATGAAGACACAGTCATTTTCTAAGGAAATAGCTGTATATGAAAATCTTGAAACCTGGAAAAAAGGAAATTATACACAAGACTCCATTTACATATTGAGCAAAACCATTGAACTGTGAGCTGCCTGCATTTTGGCAACAATAGCTGCAGGAACAATCAAGGTTTAGGGTAAAATTACATTTTCAAACCTACAAAGGTGAGGATAATTTACAGCCCACGTATCCATGGTGAGTCAGCTAGGAAAGAATATTTTTCAGTAGGAAGAAAATGAAACTCAGAGGGAAGGAGTGAGGTGCAGGGAACAAGGGTCCTAAAAATCAATATGTGACACCTGAATAGGACTGATGTGGTAGATAGTTAAAGTACTCTAGGATTATTGCATTTAAAAGAGAAAAATGTTACCCACTTTAAAGGTTGTGAATAAATATACTTCTGTATGTTAAAGATTTATGGGTAATTTTAAAGACAGAATTCAACAGATTGCTGTCAAACTAGCAGAGGCCAATGGATGGGAATGCAGAAAACCCTGTCAATCGAGTTGAACTGGAAATGGGATGTGGGGACAAACAAGCATGCAAACCAAAAGCTATGGAGAAGAAAGAGAGCACTCGAAGGAAGCAATGGGAAATAGATAAACTGGATCAGTAATCACAATACTTCTAAAAATGCATTCACCTCGAACTGATATTTTTAAACTCACCTCTTGTTCTTTATCTCGTACACATAAAATAAAGCAGTACCAAATGTTATACCAAAAACTGTACGTGAAAAGCTGTCAAACAAAACCTAATCAAAAGAAAGTAATATTACTAAAAGATAGTGTATTCATTTCTGACAACAGTCACTGTTGTCCCCAAACGTCACACTTTTAAAACAACACAAATACGTTAATGTACAGTTCTGGAGGCCAGAGGTCCACGGTCACTCGGGAGGGCTGCTTCTTTCTGGAGATTCTGCAGGGAGAATCTATGTCCTTGCTCTTTTTGGTTTCTGGGGGCCACCTCTGTTTAGTCCTGGGCTTGTGGTCCCTTACTCCTTGGTTGAAGCAAACAGCTCCATCTTCGTTTCCAACATCACGTGGCCTTTTCCTCTGACTCCACTCCTGAGACCCCCTGATAAGGACCATATACCTGCATAATCCAGGATAAACTCCTCATCAAGATCAGATGTGATCACATCTGCAAACTGTGCTTTGCCATGTAATGTGACATTCGATGGTTCCAGGGACTAGCGTATGGGCAATATTTGGGGACTGCTAGATTAACACATCCAATGAATAAGTAGGGAGACATTATTTGCAGAAATATAATTCTTGTACAAATACACTGATAATTCCATTATATTTGTGTCATCATCTGAACAGAATTTTTTCGAGAACTTGATAATTCAGAAGAGTAAATTCTAGCCCTGGTTGGTGTATCTCAGTGGATTGAGTGTGGGCCTGAGAACCAAACAACCATGGTTCGATTCCCAGTCAGGGCACATGCCTGGGTTGCAGGACAGTTCCCAGCAGGGGACGCACGAGAGGCAACCATACATTGATATTTCTCTCCCTCTTTCCTTCCCTTCCCCTCTAAAGAGAAATAAATTTAAAAATCTGAAAAAAAAGAAGAAAAAGAAGAGTAAATCCTAAAAATGAATTTAAGGATGATAGGGGCTGTTACTACTTGTTGTAAAGACTAAAAACATTTTAGAATAATTAAGAAATAAGCACAGAGATAAAGTGCTTGCTAATTGGTATAGGCAAATGTGGTTTATGTGGGAAAACACAAAATGGTTATTTACCTTGCACCATAACAATATACCTCAGGTAAATGAGACAATAAAATATGACAAAGAAAATTTAAAAACACTAGAAGGAAACAGAATGTCTTTATTTCTTCAGTATTATGAAGGTTTTTGAGTCAGGCAACAATATAAATGTCAAAAAGACTGATACATTTGACCATGCAAAATGAAATAATTCTGTATGGTTGATTACACAATATGAACAAATAAAACACTGTCTGAGATAAGGTAAATGTCACATATAAAATGTAACTAATAACCAATATATTAGAAATCATCTATATTAAACACTATAATGTAGCCTCACAAATCAATTAAAATGCTATTAAGTGTATGAGACTATTAACAAGAAATGGCGATGAAAATGGAAGACTCATGAGGTGGTGATGGAAAGTCCTCATCAGTTTGGTGTTTCTTCTCTCCCTCTCTCCTTCCCTCTCGGAGATACAGATAATGAAGGGGAACTTTAGCACATGTTTGCCAGAACTTAATCATATTTGGTTTAGTATTATTACATTAGCAAAAAATATGGAATCAACCACAAGGGTAAACAGTAGGGGAATGGCAGTATACTTGTGTTTATGTGATAAAGTACTACACAGCATTTAAAATAAAGGAACTGGATTTATATGCATTAATATAGACAGGAATGTATACATCATAATTATTGAAGAAATAATACTACTTACAGTATGATGCTTGTATGAATTTAAAAATACACTATGTAGTATTTGTAATTATATATATATGTAAGGTATATACATATACACATGTATAAAATATACACATAACATTAATAATGATTGCTTCTAGTGAAGGAAGCAGAGAATAAAAAGAACAAAACAGGAACTTTGATTTTTTTTGTACATTTTCTTTACTTTGAACAAATATTTAAATAATATGTAAAAAATTAAAGTTTACTGATTTTTGGATGCAGGATTGACAGGAATTTATTATTATTCAGATCATTTATCACAGTTGCTTTCACTAATAAGTATTAAAATAATCTGAACATTTAAGTATACTGTACTGGTTATATAAACTTTGAATAGCATCATAACATTGGGAATGTTTGAGAAGTTTCTATAACACATGGGGAAGTGTTACGTTTACAGTGTGACGTGGAAAGGAAGGCTGTCCGCGAATGTCCTGTACCTACACAGTAACGCACTAGCCTGGGAAGGCTTCCTGTGCCAAACTTTTATTACATGCATTATCTCATTTCAGCCCTCTGAGTTAAACATTTTCTACATTTTTGAAGCTTGTGTTACAGAAGAAATAACTGAGAAATGAGAAGTTGAATCTGGGTTCAAAGCTACTGAGTCTGAGCTCACACTCTTAATGGCAGTGCAATGTTGTCTATAAAGCAAGTAAGAATTATAAAACAACCATGCTTTGGAAATATCTGAAAGTCAATATATCAAAATGTTGATGGTAGTTGTTCCAGATTGTGGGCTCAGGGAGAATTGTTTTTCTTCCCTTATTTTCAAAATATTTTATAGCTAATGGAATTTTTTTAATGATTAACTACTAACTTGATGAAGTTATAAGACGATATTGCTGAACAGTGGATTGATTCTTCATTGGTAGCACACATGATGTAGAGCAAAATGAGTCAATTTGGTGGTATCCACTTTAAGAATGATGAAAAACTGAGAGGAAACTGTGATTTTGGAATATCTGTTATCAAGACTTATCAAAAGAGCCCTGGCTGGTGTGGCTCACTGGATTGAGCACCGGCCGAGAAACGAGGGGTCACTGGTTCGAATCCCAAACAGGGCACATGCCTGGGTTGAGAGCTGGGTCCCCAGTGGGGGGCATGTGAGAGGCAACTGCACATTGATATTTCTCTTCCTCTCCTTCCTCTTCCCTTCCCCTCTCTCAAAGAAAAATAAATCTTTTAAAAATACTTATTAAAATAACTCAATAAGAGGTTCTGAAGAGACTTATTTATTATCAATATGTGCAATTAATGCATATATTTGTAAAATAGCTAAGTTTTGCTTTCCCGCTAATTTCCTTTCACAGTTAAATGTCTGACAGAGTGTTAGACAAGTAGAGTCCATACATGGGAAATAAAGATGGGGCAGTGTCTCCAATTTTTAATTACTTTTTTTCAGTGACATTACTGTATTTTTCTCAAATTTTTCATATTCTGTCAAAATAAAATAGTATTTTAATAAACTTCAAAAATTGTGATTAACTGCTACAATTGAAATATTTTCCTGCTTTAATATTGAACTAATATGATACACTTCAATTTGGAGAATCAATCAATCATTACTTTTAAGGAAGGAAATACTAGTAATGCCAGGGAATCTAATTTTTGTTGATTTATTCTAGCATTTTGTCTCACCAAGTGAAGCACTGTTGTATCCATAAACATCAGTTTAATAAAGTCTGTTGATGAGTCAAGGCTTGCTAGTTTGGTTTCACTCATTCGCCTGCTTTGCATCTTCAAAAATTGTCAATACCCTTGTTATCTCATGTTTCTTTCTCTCGATACTTGTGGATTTGTGCTTTTTTCCTCCATTTTCACTTAGCGACATTGTAGTAGTAGAGATTGGCTAACATGTTTCCACTCTTCTGTATTTTTTGAACTTACCTCCTTTCTATATTCTTTATTTGTTGAAAATATACTTATTAAGCACATAACATATGTATGGTTTGGACATAAATTACAACAAAATTTAACTACTGGCCTTAGTAGAGTGTTTGGAGTCCTGTGAGGACAAATGGAAGAGAACAATGTTATATTGTATTACATATAGCAGACTTGATATTTGAAACTTTATTTTTTTTCTTCCTCTTATTTTAAACACTCTGGATGGGCTACTGCCTTTCTTATCCCTGGACAAAGCCTTAGTTGGGTTCCATAGATTTTCCAGTTGCACAAACGTTCATTTCATAGATTCGTGGACTTCATAGACTTCCATCCTGCAGTTGACCTCATTTGCACTGACAAGGGCTATATGTCTCTTCTAGCTGGCACTACATTTCAACTCCTAACAGGCAAGACATTTCATAAACTAAATAGGAGGATGGAATTTTGAAAAACTGAATTCAAAACCCTTTAAAGGCTGCCTCCGTTACTGAAAGCTGCCTCACCAAAGGACAAACCCTTCCTGAAGCAGCCTGCATCTAACAAAGGAGCACGACTGGAGTATTAGGGTGCCGCCATGTCGGCCAGGCTCAGGGCAGTTCTGATGAGCAGCAGTCATTCCAGAGCTCTCTGTGGGGGTTGGCTCTCTGTGGGGTTGGCTCTCTGTGGGGTTGGCTGCTTTGGACTGACTGCTGTATCTCCCGCATAATCATACATGGAAATCCTAATGCCCAACATGATTGCATTAGGAAGCGGGGCCTTTGGAGATCATTAGATCCTGGGGGTGAAGCCCTTAGAGTACCCTTATAAAAAAGCTCTCTTGCACTTTCCTCCATGTGAGAATTCAATAAGAAAACAGTCTCCTCGATCCAGAAGAGGGTTCTGAGCAGAATCTTGCCATTCTGGCACCCTGATCTTTGACTTCCAGAACTCTAGAACTGTGAGAAATAAATTTCTGATGTTCACAAGCCACCCAGTCTGTGTTAATCTGCTACAGACATCCAAGCAGACTGAAACATTGGCGAAGGCTTTGTGGGGCCTGGGTCATAGTCTGACTTCTCTCTCTGCCGGTTCCTGCTTCACCCGGTTCCTTACAAATATGTGGTTTCCTAAGAGACATCTTACATCCCAAATTCAATCTCTCAGCCACTGCTAAGAAGCCAATTTATGACAACAACAAAAATCAGTTAAAACCCACACCCTTTCTGAATATGTGTTTTTACACTGTATTATTCTTAGCACAAGTTACTTTGGAGAAGCTGTTTCTTACTCACTGTTATGACATCACCCTTACCTTAAAGGGACAGGTTACCTGTTCAATGGAAAGGTCTCTTCTTTCACCTTTTACTTTTCCTGTGCTTTCATTAAGTCTTACTTTCAGCAAGTCTCTTAATCAGAGTCTATGTAAGACACTTCAATGTGGTGTTCATTTAGCCATTAAACTTTAGCTTCAATTAGAAAAGCAGTCCAAAATTTGACTTAATTGGGCGCACATATGTTAAAAATATACAACTGAGTAACACACCATGCTTTGCTTTTGATTTTGATTCCCACCCCTCCCCAAACAACAAAGGGACAATGCATGCCTTACACAAGACAGTAGTGTAATTATGTCCTTGGCTTTGTCCTTTATCATTAAAGCATACAAACATAAAAGTTCTAAGATTTCTTATTACACCACATTTAAATGCTTTGCATATCCCTGGAATTCATTCATCTCCAATTTGACACCACTAACTAGACTAAAATTCCATAAAGAAGGAAATGGAATATGTCTTGTTCTCTGCTACTTTCAGGTCTTTGAATATTACCTGACAAAAAATAAATAAATACTCATACATACATGCATTAATATATATTTGAAAAGGGATGAAGGGAATTGTAAAAATGCTTGTAATTTGCAGGTCATATAAGGATTCATAAAACCTTTCTGAAACTGTATAACTTATCTGGAGGTAAAAGGGGAATTCTTATTAACTGTGAACTCTTTCTTGAACTTTTCAGTTATAATTAACTGCACCCTCAGAATCCCCTCTACCTCACACTTCACTCATGTTAATAAACCTATTAGACTTGATCTCATCCATTCTTTAGGTGCTTATCTCCCCAACCTTCTGTGAACACCTTGAAAATGATACTTTTTTATTAACTTCCAAACTCTAGTGTCTTGCAAAGAGACTATAATGTATTAACATTTTATAATAGTTCACTGAGTATACTTTATCAACTTTACCTTTTTTTCCAGGCAAGCTGGATTGTTAGAGTAAGATACAAAGGTATTGCCTAAAACGGAAGGTACAAAACTAAACACATATAATCTTAGAAGGTAGATCAATTTAACAGATTATTTTTGTCTCACCATCAACACAAGTCAGTTAGGAAAACACAAAGGAACATTAATAGTCTTTTCTGTATCTCTTCAATATTATGTTTTTTTTTTTCTATAAAACTTGTGGCAATGAGAATCCATAGTAAGATTTTCAAAATAGCATTTCTCTTCTGAATTAACTCATACTGTTAGCATTATACTTCCTTTTCTTCACTGTACTTTCAAATGCTAGCTGATGTTGAAAATCAACTTAAATAGACAGTAAATAAAGGAGATATTTTTTAAAAAAGATTCATGAGGAAGAAAAACAGCCAAAAGTGCTGTTTTATATTCAGCTTCTAATACTAGCAAAGTATAATTTGTTTGGCTTTCCCTTACCTTTCTTCTCCTTTCAAGATCAGTTATTTATTTAACCAGACTCTATAGCATCTGTTTGATATTTACTTATGTATTACAACTTTGTAATTTCTCTTTCTTTTTCATGCCCACTATCTTTAAGTGATCTAAATATAGGTTCTAGAAAGTAAATCCATTTCCTCACCACTGATAGGCTTGTTATGAATAATTTAGACCTGAGAACCTCCTTGCGTGTGGTCTGGAGAGACTATAACATACTGTGGACACTCTCGTATTGCTCATGTGTAAGTTGAACACATTAAATATGGAAGCAATCATCGTCATGATAGGATTGTTATAAAAATCATTACCTTTCATACTGAAAATGTCATTTAAATGTCAGTTTGGAAAATATAGAAATCCAATATGGGCTCTAACTACACCCTGTTTAATTCACCTATTTTAAGTGGAGTGACATTCTACTAACCAGCCATCATCTTGTCACTAAATTATCTCCCGACTGAGTAAAACGGGATGTGTACAATTTATCAACTGAAGCATTTCAGTTGTTCCTGTTTCTTCTCAATTTGTAAGACCAGCTGCACCACCAGCAACAATAACAATAAATGAAGTAAAATACTAGAGGAAACACACATTTTCATGGGTCCTCCTATGTGGTTATGCAGAGTAGTAAGATCTAGATATTTTAGAACTTGGCTTATCTACCATTCAACTTTATAACTTTTTCTTGCCTAGTAATGTGTAGGATAAAAAATCTTCAAAACTGTTCAGTGAACCAAATGTCAGTAGTAAATGGAGGATTTTTATTATTGAAACCCTTTGGTTAAGTCTGCAGAAAGCATTTGATTTTTCAAGGCAAGATAAATTCAGTGGCTTACTAAATAAAGAAGCAAGCAGATCGCTTCAGAGGTTAGAAGGTATTGTCTTCTTCTTCATAGATCCCCAAAGTATTGTATAAGGCTTCCAAAAGTTGTATCTTCATAGGCTTTCACACAGGAAATAAGCACATCCCCAAAGAAGCCCAGCCCCATGTGATAGTCGATGAGGCAAACAAGGCTCTACCGCATGCAGTTCCCATGGAGACATGTTAATGGCTCTGGAGTGGAGAGATGACATGGTGCCCTTAACGAGTGTTGCCATGGGTTATTACAGCCACACGTAATGTAACTACAGAAAACCACGTGATTTGCAACTCGTCTCTCTTACAACTAGAATCTAAATCCCACAGAATCTCACTACTCATATAAACTAGTCCACACATGGAACAGAAAGTCATAACAGAAATGGTCATAACTCTTAAGATACTAGAATTTGGAGGGTCATGAAGAGAAGGAACGATCATTAATGCAGTATCGAAGTGCCTGCATTTCTCTGGCACATTTCCCGTGATAAGGTCCTTTGTTCCATTGCTGGAAGTCATCAAAAAGTTCTGTAGAAAAATCATGTCAGGGAGAAGAAGGAGGCCCTTTTGAAGCCTAGGAAGACAATCAGGGATTGTTGGCAATCCTTCTTTTGTGTCCCCTCAGCAGCCAGATCCATCTCACATCAACAAGGAGAGGACACCAAAGAATTTCATCACTTCTCTGAGAGGGTCTACATCTTATGTATTGTTGGCTCATCTTTATATTCACAGATGCCTTTGAGGCTAGAAAGGACAATTTCTTTGAGTTTGTTATAATTGTCATCCTTTATTCCTATTGTAACCTCTATAGTCTCATAAATTTTGTCCTTCCTCTTTCTCTAATCCAGTGTTTGTTTTCAAACCTCATTGTTCAACAGAGTCACTTGAAACACTTTTTAAAACATAGAATGCTAGGCTTCAAACCCAGTCCTTGTTATTCGGTAGGTCTGGAGTGGGGCTGGCTTGAACACTTTTACTTCTAAACATTTCCAAGGAGATGTTATTGATAAGGGGTTTGGGGAAGAGTTTGAGAACTGTGTGTCTATGAAAGAAAGGTAATCTTTATCATATCCAAATTTAATTTCACCAAATATTCCACATTACATCCCATTTTATCATATGTCAGCCAGTTGTTTTCTGTAATTATTATTTAATTTGTCTCTCACAATATAATATTTAATTATCTCCAATTTTGAAGATGATCCTGTGTTTACTGAGCTAGTGGCCACAGATTTTTAATATGCCTGCTTTGATCAATGTAGCCACTTCATCACCTAAGACTCACCTGTTAGTGTAGTGCCTTCTTGCCTTCAGTCCATGCTATTCTTCGAAATCTCTTCTTTATATATTCAATCATGATTTCTGAGTTATTGTATTTTCCAAGTTCATTAACTTCTTAAACGTTGGTGGTTCTACCTCCCTGTTTTCAATCTTCACCATGTGTTCCCAGCTGCCTCTCATAGATCACCATATTTCTCTCTGCTTTCCCTTTTGATTTCTTTCCTGAAATCCAGTATCTTAGTGTGTTCAGGTGGCTATAAAGAGTACCTTAGACCTGGAGGCTTATGAATCACAGAATTGCTCTCACAGTTCTGGAGGCCAGGAAGTCCACGATCAAGGCACCAGAAAATCTGTTGTTTGGTGCGAGCACGCTTCCTAGTTCCTAGATGGCCATCTTCTCTCTGTCCTCACATTGGGGGAGAGAAAACTCTCAGGGTGTCTTTTACACGGGCACCAATCTCATTCTGAGGATTTCATCCTAATGACTCATTTACCTCCCAAGTACTCCCACCTGTTCATACTATTATAGTGGGGGTTAATATTTCAACATATGTATTTTGGAGAAACATAACTATTCAGTCCATTGAAACTCCTTTGACTCTTTTCTGCTCGCATTAACCATGCTTCTCTCATTATTATCTTTATTGTCTTTACACACACACACAGAGTAGGTGAATTAAATCATTCATACTGAGGTCTATCAGGCACTTACACTCTTGTGAATCTAAAATCCACGTCTGTAGCCCACAGTCTTCTGCTGAAGTTCAAGCCAATACAAGCAACTTTCTACTGGGCAGAGCCACCAGCTGTGCCACTGAAGCCTCAGACTGCATGAGAAGGTAAGAAGATGGTAATGTTATCTTTGGCATTTTAAAATCTTCATTGATAACTTCTCTATCTAATGAGTTCTGCAGCAAGAGATTTAGAAGATTCGCTCTCTCGTGCATGTAATCCATCAGTTGACAAACTTCCCGACGCTGCCTCAATTCTCACAGCACTTTGGCTCCTACCTTCAGTTTCCTCCACATCACACTGCTATACAGTTAGCAGTACAAGCTTTCTGAAGCAAAACTGATGTTTTTCACTCCCTGTGAGAATAACTTTCCTAGGATCTCTCCAAGATTTAGAAGTTCTGCCTAAATGTCTAAACTTACTGCCTCCTCTCTTAGAGTTTGCATCCTCACTTACTAAGTACTTCTTATTCTTATTCTTCATGGTATCAATGCCAATTTGTAGTATTCTTACATTACTGTGTTAGCTACATTGGCATTCCCTTTTTGAAAAGTTTACTCCTTTTCTCAAATAATGTATTTTAAGCATTCTTTAGAAAATATACCATTTGGTAATTTTTAAAAGCAGGATTATTCTCCAGATTTTGCTTCTTTATGTCAAGAATTTTGACTTGCATGTGTTCTATACCTATAGTCTACTAGATTTTCTGGTATGCAATAGTTGCTTAGTAAATCTTTATTGAAATTAACTCAGATCAAATGCAATAATGTATAGAACCATTTAAAAATGAAGGGGGCAACAGTCAATTGTCTTTGGGACCCAGAGAAATAAATACAAGTATCAACCTAAAGACTTCATACAAATGTTCATAACAGTTTTACTCATAATAAATAAAAATTAGAAACAATCAAAATGTCCATAAACTTGTAGCACATCTACACGATATAGTTGTTTTCCTCAGCAATGCAGAAGAATGAACTATTGATGAGCACAATAGGGGTGAATCTCAAAAGGAAAAAAAAATAACAATGATCTATAGAAGCTAAAAATAGAGTAATGTAGTGTGTTCTAAGATTTTGTTTATATTAAGTCCCAGAACCAAGGGGCACAAGGAAACATTTCAGAGTGGTAGAAATGGTCTCTATCTTGATTGTGGCAGTAATTGCATGGATGTATTTATTTGTCAAACTCAGGGAACTATCAACATAAAATAAATATATTTTATTGTTTGTAAGTCATAATTAGATTTTGTTTGTGGTTCATGTTTAAATCTGGTTTTAGACTGAGCTCAAATTCCTTAAAGATAGGCAAAAAACACACACGTGGAGACACAGGTGAAAGGCAATATGAAATATTAAAAACTGTGTTATATTGGGGATTTTATACTATATCTAAAAACTTTCTAATTGAAATATTATTAAATATTTCTCTAAGCAAAGAAAACATATCTCCTTGTTAGAGCCAGTCCATGGACATTGGTTGGAAACTCACATGTTAGATAAAATCATCGTTTTTTCTAAGATCAAGCCAAAAGACAAAAAAATCAGAGAATTAAGTTAATTTGTTATGATGAAAATAGTAAATTTTACCTTTTGTAATTTCTTCTGTAAAACAGTTCTGCTATAAATTGACCTAGTGAGATTAACGGTGAATCCAAAGACATAAACCATTCTCTAGAAAGATATCTCCAGCCCATGTGAGGTAAATTAATTATTCCAGAGTAAAATTTAAGAGGTGCGTGCGTGTGTGTGTTAGAGATAGAGAGAAAGAGAAAGAACATATACTATCACATGAAGAACACATGCCTCCATGCATGGCCTTTTGCAAAAACACTGGGCTGCAAAGATTCAATTCAGCTGAATTAAACATAGCTGAGGTAGTCATGTGTCTGTCCTATGAAAACACTTTTTAATAAGTCACCCCAATGTTACTCAACCTGAGGTTTCTGATCACAGAGGGAAGAATCTTGGGTTAATTAGACACTCTGCTATGAAGCTAATGCAATCAGTTCAGGGGTCAGGATTGGGTTATGAAGATGTACACAGAAATGTGAGGTTCAAGCTGTCAAACTAGAGCGGTGATCTGGAGCAGCAGAGTACGCCTCGTGGGGCGGACTCACCCACAGACACACAGCAGACCTGCAGAGGCACCTCATCGCCTGCAAAGCCGATTGTCACGAAGGCCTGATTTACGGGTGTGCTCCCCTGGGGTGCTTCCTCCCTAGCTGACCCTCCTTTGTAGGCTAGTGAAGTCTTGACTGTGCATCCTAATCATGTGTAGAATTTTTACAAATATAAGTGTCATGGGACCACTTCAGAATTGCCGAATCTAAATTTCTTGTGCACAGGGTAGTCACCTGCATTTTTATTTTTAAAAAATTCCCCATGTCATTATGATGTGCCTATAAATTTGAGAAGCCCTTGGTAAGTCCCTTTTCATATCATCTGCATGTTCCTCTGACACATGTGCTTGCCTGTATTCATGTCTTGACCTGGTTGGGAGTCTTAGTTACATATTTAATTCTTATTCCCATGTTAAGATTAAATAAAGCATTCTCGTAAATATGCTATATTAAGTAGATCAATATAAGTAACATTCTCAGCGTTTACAGGTCAGGTGCCTATCAATTGCACTCATCCATACATTGTCACGAGACCAGAAATAAGTGTTAACCTTCGAAACTTCTCTGGTCCTTCTGCAATTATTTTAGTGAATGCCTCATTACCTCTCACTGGCAGTATGGTTTTAGTTACCTAATTGGTATTCCTGTCTGGATTTTCTTGCTTTTGTAATTCATCCTACACATTCTTGTCAAGTTAATTTCCCTAAGTAACAATTCTATTCCAGGCACAGTCCTGTTCGAAGTCTTGCCTACTAAAACACGAGTGTTATTCAGACTTGAAGACCAAGTCCACATCCCCACTTTCAGTGTAACTGCTCTCTACTTCTATTCACATACTGCTCCCCAGACAATCTCATTGTCTCCATAACAGCTTCATGGGTTTCTGATTCCGTGCTCTGAAAAAATGCTGTTATTTTTTCTGGAATATCTTTTCTCCACCAAAATAACTCTCTATTCCCCAAAGGGAGATAGTAACCCTCATCTCGCTATACTGTTCTTTTCTTGTTTAAGTGGTTAGTCTTTCACAAAGGTAATTTCTCAAAACACAGAGCTAATATTCTCTTCATGTCTCATCTCTTATTGACATCATACCAACAACATGAATCAAATTTTACCATGTCCCTGAAGTCAAATACTGACTACAAGAAGATCCGAGAAGAGAAGAGTGAAGTACTAAAAAACTACATTGCATTCATAAAAATATAGGAGTTTTGAGTATATATAAGCTAAATTAACAGCAAAAATTCAGAGGAATATTGAGAAATGATCTGAATCTGGTAACGTGATTTTACCTAGGAGAGCATCCACATGTCAGAATGCTTATGTGAAGACCGAGTAGTGCACCTTCATTTTGCCTGGCTGCTTCATAAAAAAATAGGGACTCGTTAATCATTGACTCTATGAAGTAAATTGAGGGAGCAGATTGTCTCTGATAAACAATAGAGAAAGTGATCTCAATAACAGGACCTGAGAATCTGGTATGTATATATTCTAGTCTCATCTTCAAGAAACAGCTCTTTAAAGTACACAAGTCTCTTTTTCAGCATGTTTGCCCCACATTTGTGTGGGCAAGGCATGGGCATGTGTGTGGAAGGCACCAGCAAGCTGAAATGCTATTTACTGTTCTCTTGGCTGGGGAAGCTTGGGAGAATTTCAGGTCGTAGAGGCTTCCCCGTCTCGGTGAGAGTACTATAATAGAAAGTACAGAGGGGAGAATCAGGACTGACGTCCGTGGCTAATCCCCACCACTGGAATAAGTCAGCTCTCCACTTCTCCACCTCAGAGGGATCTTGATCATTGGGCCATTTAACAGGTATGCCACTGCTTTTTAAAGAGTTCCCACCTGTATTGTCTGCAGAACAAACATTAGCAGATACCTTAAACATGACGTTAGTTCACATGTGTACCAGAGAATGAATGATCAATTCTATGCAAAAAGCAGTCTCTGTGAGCTTGGTCAAGTGGTGGGTCATAGCGTGTTATGTTAGTGTAAGGACCATGTCAGGCTATACTGTCCTTGGTTGAGGGCGAGTGGATTGACCCGGTTATTCCATCGATAGAGAAGCTGAAGCATGTTTGATATGTCCATTGGAGTCAACACATGGGCTTTGCTGTCTGGGCAGAGGAAGTACAACAAATTACAGCTTCGAGTGAAGACTAGAACACATTACAGCTACTGAATGGCCCCGTGTGAGGACCACCTATCTTTGTCATTCTACTGTGGACAAGTTAAAGATCCAAAACTACATGCAGAATTTGGTGGAATCTCGGGATCTTTGTGTGTCCCATGCCCCACTCAAATAAAAGAATCAACAAAAACTCAAAAAGGATTGAAGCCTTTCAAGACATCACTGTTCTGTTTTAGGAAAATAGGTACCATCTACATTAGGTTTTAGGGGATACTGGAGACATCTGTAGTTTCAGGCCTTTCATAAATATAGACATGCCTGAAAGCGATTCAAACAGAAACAGCCTGGGGGACAGTACCCGAGATCTTCCAGTTCCGTGCTCACCAGGCCTTGCCACAGAATTGTAAAAAGCTCACGCTGCTGCTTTCACAGGGCACTTACTCCCGTTGAGGACTGGGAGAGGAGGAAGCTATCCAAATCTGTCCTGAAACCCCTCTGGACCAGTCACAAGTAGGATGCTGTACCACACAGAGAGAGTCGCCAATGTCTCAGCCAGAAAAAGAAACAAACAAAATGAAACAAACATGTCACAGGATTTGAGGACTTGGTGGGGTGGCAAAAGCTGATTCACCCGGCCTCAGTGTTGGGACTCCTCTTTCAAGAAACAGAATTCAATTGTATTTTCTTCTGTATGTGTTTTACTTTATCTCTCTGCTTCTT
>PVKM010022003.1:0-22155 GCA_004027735.1 Carollia perspicillata
ATAGAAGCAAGTGGGACGCCTCTACTCCCCTTCATTGTGATAGTAACATACCCCATACTTTTCCAGAATTCCTCTCAGAAAGCAGTGCCAAAGGTGTAGGATCTTGAAGGACATGTGTATTTTAGTCTGACCTGATGTATCTTAAGAGAATTGCTTTGACTACTTTGGGGAGAATAGCAAGAGAAGAAGGAGACAAAAAGACCAGTTCTAGGTCTACTGCAGTGATGAGAGTGAAGATAATGATGTCTTGGATCAGACCTGTAGAAAGAAAAGAACTGAGAAGTAACTGTGATACACACACACACACACACACACACACACACACACACCCATGGATATATATTTATGGATGTGTATATATGAATATATATACATAACCATATAAATAATCATGTATATATATCAAAAAACAAAGATGGACAGATTTTTCTGGTGAATTGCATGTTAAGAAGAGAAAGAGTCAAATATGAGTTAAAGCATTTTAACTCTTTGAATTTTCTCTACAACAAATAAAAGACTAGTTATCACTTACTGAAATAGAAGTTTTCAAAATGGACAACTTACAGGGGGAAATCAGTTAGATTTATGCTAGGAAGCTAATATCATTTCTATTTTACAGATGCGGGACTGAGGTACAGTGTTTAGTGAAGGTTGTACAACCATTTAATGGCGCAATCTATAACACAAACTCAGATTTTGACACATAAACCTTAAACCCTATATAAATTGAATCTTAATGTATTAGATCATAGTAACAAAAAAAGTCCAGTGTGGAAAAGTCTTCAGACTTGGCCAAATTGAGATATTCAAATGATTTCATTGAAATATGCTTTTATTTTCTTCTTTTTTCAACTCAGCTTTTTTTTCTAGTGACTCTATTTTCGGGTATGTCTTCCTTCGTAGAACCTAGATAGATGCCAGAAATCTAGACTTACACTTATTCTTCTGGCCAACCAGCCCTCTTGACTCTAAGACTAGGCTTGACTGATGTGCTCAACCTGTAGTCAAAGCAATGAGATGGTTTGATAGTCACATATCCATCCCCATCAATACACATCAGCTTAGCATGTCTAGGGAGAAATTTTTTAAGAAAAATAGGAGCTGTTTACAAAAGGTGGAATGATAAGTAAAAGGGTAGACAGACAGATAGAGGCAGCTAGAAACAACAGATACCCAATAAAGATATCATGGAAAAAATAAGTGCAGACATACATCCATGATATGTTGTCAAAATTTCTGTTTAACCCCTTTTAGCATTCTATCTCTATAATAATAATCATGTTTCTAATTTAAACTGTTAAAAATAATTAATAGACTAATATTAACACTTGCATACTGTATGGCCATCAATAAAAGTTATGAAAAGCACACAGATACACACCCTAAACTGAAGTTTGTATCCCAGAGACAGACAGTAAGGATTCAAAAAATTTCTTGTGTTGCTAAAGGGGTAAACAAACACTGGTCCTGATTGGAAGCACTCCTCTTTTATTTCTTAACACTTTAGGAAACTTGTGTTCATATTATTCTTCTCAAAGAGTTCAAGGTTTTAAACATTTGAAGATTGTATGGCACAATAAAGTTAGTGAGGCCCACCATAAGTGTAGGGAGAAAACACTCTTGAGAGACGGCCAGAACCCACATACACTGCCCATCACCATCAAGAAACTCCAAAAAAAGACCAGTCGTAAAAGTTTTAAAGCACAGAAATTCAGGGTCTGAGCATTTTTAGCTATTGAAAATTGTCATGATTTTGTTTTTTACTGTTTTGGTCAAAAGGTAATGTTTGATAATAACATTCTCATCAAGGACAATTGCACCTGGTAATTGTTTTAGGATTATGTAAGCGTGGCACAAGCCCTTCAAAAGCTTGCATGTAAAACAGTTTTCTTTCTGTTTAAATGCTGAGGATGAAATAAAAGTGTTTTTAACCTCAACCTAGGTATCTTATTTCTGATGACCATAAGCAAAATTTAGCAGTTGCTTCTAAAAGTGTTTGTTGGAGATACATTAGACCATCTGTTCTATTTGTTCCCTGGTACTTGGAGATAAGTAATCCATGGCATCAGAAGCAGCTACAACAGCTGTGATTTTGCCTGTGGTATGCTAGTTGTACTATCAAGATTCCAAAATCCTAGGGTATCATGATGTCTTCCAAGGCCAGATCCATTTAAATCAAGGTCAGTAGAGTATTCTCTGAGAATAGGGAAAAATAATAGTGTAGGACCTGATCATCCAGTTATGGTGAGCAATCAATATTGGATATTGAAATTGATTTTACAATGAAAACAGAAAACCTCAAGCTGAGTAATGTAGATACAAATCAATTTAATAAATGTGAGTCGTCAAAATAAGTCAGAGCCTTATAAAAATCTCCTTATACTTTTGTAGGGACTGTGTAGCAAGCATAACATTTGTTAAGACTCTTAATGTCTCTAAATCACATCTACTCGATACCACTGTCCACTTTATTGGTAAAGGCGATCAATCATATGTTATGTGGTTTCCTCCCAGGTTTTAGGTGATCTAGAAGACATCATCTTGGCTTAATATTGGACAACACTTGTTGAAGCCCATGTGACTTCTTGATGTTGTGTGTTTCTGTTGCTCTGATGCCGAACTTGAGCACAAAGATGCCTTACTGTGCTCTCAGTGCATTCAGGGTCTGGCCTACACACGCCCCTCTGCTTGTTCACAAACACCTCCATTCTCCTGCCACCCAGTCAGAGGGTCTGTCATCCAAGACTTCATGGAGCAAGTGCCTCTGTCACAGGAAGAGAAGTTCCTGTTTTAGAAAGCTCACCCCTTACCCTCCACACTTCTTTCAAACCAGTGTAAAGAGTCTCTGTCCTCTCATGACCAGGATCTATTTTTTTCTAAAACAAAAATCTGGTGGAAGTCTTCTAGAAATAGTACAACAGTTTCATTCTATTCAAAGTTCCTGTCAAAATGACTAGCCCCTAAGGATAGGAATGAGTTTGACACTTTGTTTTCATTCCCTTACAGCAAAGCAAATACAAAATAACCTACCTTTTCCATTGTAGATGTACTCACAATGCAGAGGAAAGTATACAATATTTTATAAAACATTTTATTTCAAAATATTTCTCTTCTGCTAAAAAGCTTTTTAGATCCTAAATCCTCTTGAATGGGTTAGTTATGGGTATAATTGGATAATAAATTATATGGTCATCTCATCCATGGGCCACATAAATTCCCCTGTGTGCTGTGAATTCTTTAATTGTGAAGCCATTACATTAAGAATGAAAACTATTTTTTATTAAGCTAAGAAGTGGAGTTTGAGTAGTGCTGACCTACTTTAATAGCTCAGGTGACAGTATAGTGGAGTCTTCTAGATCTTTAGATTTCAGTATATTGATGAACAAAATTTTTAAAAATCTACTAAATACGGTTCATCATATTGTAGAAATCTTTCTGACAATGGAGAAAAAGTATTAACATATTATAACTATTTTACCTGATATGTAAGCAAACAACTTATATATTTTTGGAATTAATTTCTATCCAGGAGTTAGAACAGGCTTTAAAATATTGTACTACCAAACAAGACATCTGTAAAAATTTCCTATAACTATGAACATTTAAGACCTTGCCTGAAAAATAAGATGTTGGCATGTTCTAATGCTACAAGGAAAACTGAGTAGTAAGGCTCATCTCTCATTCATGGTCTCTTTTGGGAATGAGAAAAAACAAGGAGGTTTAGCAAATAACTGTTAAATATTAAATGGCAGAGCTCAGTATTAATTTAGCCTAGTTTTAATGTATGGTCAATGGAAATAACATTATACAGACTCAAATAATTATCAATGATATGAGCTCCACTGGGGAAGTTTATTTAAAATAAATTGTATTGGCAAAATGCATTTCAGAAAAAAATCTGAAAATTTACAGCTCTCAGTTTCCTTTGGAAGATTATTTTGTGATCAACTTTTCACACAAACATAACATTTCTTGAAGATTACATGTCAGTTTATAATTGAAGTACCATCCCATATTTAAGTCTCCTGGACCAAAATGCTAGAAGCTTAAAACATCATTGAGCACTCTACCAGGTTTGTTTTGTTCACTTCTTTTTTAATCACTACCTCACTTAATTAAAAATGACATATTACTTCTCTACATTATCTTTATTTGCAAAATAACCTTTACATAGAAGTCTGCCAGAGCAAAGAAATAAATTTAGCTTCATTTTCATGATAATAGGCAGAGGAAATTGCTAAAGACCACTTATATAAAAATACTCATTATTCCTTTAGTCTCCCAAACAGCAATGTGCAGATTTTCTCCGGTGTCTCCAGGGTCTTAGTCCACCCAGTGTAAGGATGATGGTTGGAGCCTAACAGTAAATCCTACAGTGAAGTGAGAAGACGATGAGCTCCAAACATACAACAGCTTTTGTTTCTTTAATTAAAAGACCCTCCTCCATTGCAAGAGTTTTCAGTGTGCCTGTATTTCTATACATTCATTTATTTGTCACACTGAAGGGAATATATTCTTAAGCAACAGGCGGAGTATGGGATGCTGCAGGTGAAACAACAGCATGACACACGGTTCATCATTACAAGTGCCTTGCAAGCTAAATGGGGAGATCAGACATTTTATACAAATGTCTAATTCAAGATTGTGTATGTGAATGTGTGTGCCTGTGTGAACATCATATATGAGGTACAAATGCAGTCCTGCAGAAGCATGTATAGGAGGACTCACACAGTTCTGCCTAGGGAGATCAGAGAAAGCGCCTTAGAGGAAAAGCATATTAGCTAGATCTTCAGAGGTTGAACTTTGATTTTGAAAACTTGCTGATCAAGAGTTAAGATAGCTAACTGTTCCAGTTTGCCCCAAGACTGAGGGATCTTTCAGGATGCAGGATTTTCAATGCTACTGCCAGGACAGACCGGGGCAAACTGGAGTGGTTGTTCACCCTAAATTAAATGTAAGGTTTTTTTCTTTTATCTTCTCTCCAATATTTTGTCATTTATATGTCATGCATCTCCAAACTCAATCTATAATCAGTTTTACATATTTATCTAATATCCAAAAAAGATGATAAATAATAAAACCTATGCAATTAATACCACGTAGTTAAACTTAGCCTGCTGACTCACTGACTGTGGTTGCCTAGTTTTTGGAGCTGTGAGGAAATACATTTCTGCGTTTTCAGCACCCAGTCTCTGGTGTTCATTTTGGTAGGCCTCATTCATGTTATTTTATTTCTAACAACACTCTGATAGAGATTTTATTTTCTCCACTTTAAAAATGAAACAACTGAGGTTTTGTGAAATGTTACTACTTAATCAAGATCAAAGTGTAGATGGTAGGAAATAAAAAGACTTCATCCTTGGTTTTATAAAAGGGCCAGTTCTTTCCAGCACGCCAGAGTCCCTGTTCCTGGTGTTAGCTGTTTTGTAAAAGTCAGTGTGTGTATGCAGAACAGCCTTTTGCCAATAACAGTTTTTGCTATTTGATTAAATATCCATATCCTCATATTTAAATATACATTAAATTCCATTAGGTTTAATATTTTATTCACTTCCATAATCAAAGATATATGAGTAAAGAAACATTACATTTAAGAAGGTTTAAATGGCCCCTGAAATTATTGCTTATTTTATTCATTTATAAAAAGTAAAAAAAATAGAGAGAGAGGATTTTTCCTTGGCTGACTGCTCAGGCAGCAGTGATAGCTGAGCAGCACATGGTATATACTGGTAGTTTTAATACTTTGTTATCTTAATACTTACTATGAAATAGTTATACCATTATCCCTGTTTCAGGTGAGCAACAGAGGTTAAGGAACTTTCTTTTTTTTTTAAAAAAAAAACTTTCTCAAAGTTACCTGTCTAATAAGATATGTGAACTAAAGTCATTTGGCCCCAGAGTCTGTGCCTTTTACCCCAAAACCATAACCATTCTTTGCAATAACTTGTCCAGGGTCTAGACCTTGTTTTGCAAACCATTATAGTATCTCACTAGTCACTGGGGTATCTGTTCCTTTAGAACAAATTTCCCTATGGTAGGGTAATAGCAACTCTTTTTTAGGATCTGCACAGGCAATCCAAATTCATATTTGAGTGGGTAATGTTCAAACTTTAAATCTAGTGGACAATGTTTGGACTGTGCTTTACCCTTACATATGTGAATAACATTTAAATGTTATTCACATTTAAATTTTTATGTAAACAGAAGTTGTTAATGAAACTATAGATTCAAGAAGGTAGGATAGATATTTAAATACTTAATTATCATGCATATATGAATACAGAACCAATTAACAGTAGATAGGTTATAGCCCACCAAGGAGAAAAACATTTAGAAACCATTAATTATTTTTCTACATAAAAACCATGGCAATAGAATCTGCTATAAAAGTTAACTTATTACAATTTTGACAAAGCCGAGGTTTACAGTTCTGTAAACTAAACTAAACACTTTAACTAAACAAACACAAGGCGACATAAATTTGAGTTGACATGACCACCGTGGTGAGGGGAAGGAGTTGTGTGTAAAACATTGATAAATTTACAGAAGTCCTTAGGACACACCCAGGTTCAACAGAAGGAGAGATCTTGGAAGGTTGTAAGAAAGTAAGTTCAGAGAGGTAGAGAGTGAAACAGACTTTGTGTCAGATGCTAAGGGAAGAGTTTCCTTAAGAATTGAAAACGTTGTCAATTGAAATTGAGGAGATAGTAAAAAATATACCAGAGAGAGCAAGGAGCTGGACTGGAATCATTTTACTCTAGAGAGTCTTAAATATCAATCTGATCCACCTTTTTTCAGTCTCTCCTTCACTAATATAAAAGAAAAAAATCTGAAGAAAATGATATGCAAAATCAGAGTATTTCACTTATATTGAGAACCTTATTTATTTATTGTGTAGATTCAGTGTTTCATCCATTTCTTTACCTTACAAAGTCTGGCAAATCACAGATGAGGATTGTCTTACCCCTCTGCCATCACTAGGTTGTTTCTCTATGTGTGTACACATCTGGTCTCGGTCTCTCTCTCTCTCTCTCTCCAAATTTTCTTTCTTGCCAGGGCACCAGTCATTGGACTACGATCTGCCCAAAGATCCCATGTTAACTTAATCACATTTTTAAACTTCTTAATCCTAAATACTGTTATATTTTGAGGTACTGGGGGTTACAACGTGAACATATAAATTTTGGAAAATGCTCTCAGTCTACTACCCTACACTACCCTCTGGGTACCTTTTTCTCACATGAAAAATATATGCGCTCCTATTTCAATAGCCCAAAAGTCTTAACACACTCCATCAACAACTCCTAAGTCCAAAATATTGTCTAAATATCATCTAAATCAAATGTGAGTTGATGATTCATCCTAAGGCAACGATTTTCTACAGCTGTGAATCTTTGAAACCAGATAGTTATCTGCCTCCAAAACACAACAGTTGGACAGATATAGGATAAATATTCCCATTCCAAAAGGGAGAAATAAAAAAGAAGAAAGACATCGCTAGTCCCAAGGAGGACTGAAATCTCTAGCTAGACTAATTTTATTAGATTTTAAGGCTCAAGACTAATACTCTTTCGCTTGATGCTCTGTCCTGAAGGCCAAGCAGAGTGTAGCCCCGTGTCTGTGGCCTTCGGCAGAGACTCTTGGCAGCAGACAGCGCCTGCCCCAGGGCCTGTACCCTCTTGGCTCATAGTGGCAGCCTTGCCAACCTCTCAACTGCCTTAGCTGTCTTTCATTTTGTCTTGTCTCTTTCCGCTTCAATCCAAGCTGGCAGAATCAGGCTGGTTGATTGATTCATAATCTCCTTTTAGCAAAGGGTCCAGCCACACCCTTCATGCCCTTTCTAGAACACACTTTCTTTTTTGCAATATGGATGGGTTAAGAATTTTTCAAATCATTAAGTCCTGGCTCCCTTTTTGCTTAACAATTTCTTCTTAAATTTATTTCTTTCCTCTCATATTTTATTATAAGCAGCAAGGAGAAATCAGGCAGGAGCTTCAATACTTTGCTTATAAATCTCCTCAGCTAAATATCCACAAAACAGCAGAACACAATTTTGCCGCTTTATAACAAGGATCTCCTTTTCTCCATTTCAATAACGTGTTCTTTATTTCTGTCTGAGAGTCCATCAGAAGCAATTTTATTATTCATATTTCTACCAACAATCTCTTCGAGGCATTCGAGAATTTTTCTAACTTAAACCTCAAAAACTCTTCCAGATTCTACCCATTATTACTGGGTTCCAAACCATGTCCACATTTTAATGTATTATAGAAGCCTCTCATTCTCAATACTAAAATCTGAATTAGTTTGCTAGGTTTTCCTTTACAAATACTATAGACTGGGTGGTTAACAACAGAAATTTACTTCCTCAGAGTTCTATAGGCTAGAAGCCAGCATGAAGGTGTCAGCTTGGTTGGCTCCATTCTGAAACCTTTCTCTTTGGCTTGGCTTTCTCCCTGTGTTTCCACATGGCCATTTCTCTGTGGATACATGTGTCTGGTGTTCCTCTCTCTGTATGTCCAAATTTCCTCTTCTACTTAAGACACCAGTCATATGGGATGAGGTCCCATCCTAAGAGATTCCTTTTAAATTAAATACTTCCCAGAAACACCAATCCAAAAGAACCTGTGCACCCCAATGTTTATAGCAGCACGATTTACAATAGCCAAGTGCTGGAAGCAACCTAGGTGCCCATCAGTAAATGAATGGATCCAAAAACTATGGTACATATACACAATGGAATACTATGCAGCAGAAAGAAAGAAGGAGCTCCTACCCTATGCAACAGCATGGATGTAACCGGAAAGCATTATGCTAAGTGAAATAAGCCAGACAGTAAAAGACAAATACCATGTGATCTCACCTTTAACAGGAACCTAAGCAACTAAACAAGCAACCAAGCAAAATATAACCAAAGACATTGAAATAGAAAACAGGCTGACAGTATCCAGAGGGGAGAGGGGAGGGAATTTCAGGGAAAAAGGGGAAGGTGTCACAGGAACAAATATAAAGGACACATAGACAAAAACTAAGAGGGGTGGAAATGGCAGGGAGGTGGGGAGCACTGGGTGAGGGGTGGACTGGGATGGGAGTAAAAGACAGAAAACTGTACTTGAACAACAATTAAAATAAAAAAGATAAATAAAATAAATTAATCACTTCTCTACCAACCCTATATCCAAATATGATTGCATTCTGAAGTACTGGGCATTAAGACTTCAGCATATGAATGGGAGGGCAGGGGACACAGCTCAGCCCATAATATGCACTACTGTTTATAAAAAATACTGTATAATTAGTCAAATGTAACATGTGGACATGTCTGTTTTTTAAAGGAACAAAAACTGAGATGAAGCAGTTAAGGGAAGAGCTCAGGTTATACAACTTGCTAGCGGCACAGCCAGGCCTAGATTTTTCTTTCTATTTTTCTGGCCATCTTTCATTCTATACCTCACAAATTTATTTTTTCATGGAAGTTTCTTAATTTTTAGATTAAGTTTGATTTTCTTTTCTTCATAGTTTCCTGGGACAACGTCCTTCACTCCATGGCTTTAAATGGAAGAAGACATCTGCTTAGGACAATGCTGTCCAGATCCACCAGAGCTCTGTCTGTAAGCCCAAACCCACGTGTTCATCTGACCACTGGACCTCACCACTTGAATGTCCACGGACTCCTCAAATCCAGTAACTTTCACTCACAACAGATCATCTTCTCATTTGCTAGGTTTCCAAACTCCCTCTTTGCTGAAATAAGTCTCAGTGAATGGCCCATCCTTTACCTTCTCCAGCTAGAAGTCCTGATATGATTCTTAACCCCTTTCTGTTCTTTACCCCTCCCATAAGATTGATCATCTAGCTCCTTAAAAATCTTAAATATGTCCACTCTTTTTCATCAATTCAGCTTCCAAAATTCTTTTTCTTGCCTCCAGGCTTTTACACATGATATTCTCCTGAATAGGAAAATATATAACCAACTTTACATGTAACTTTAATATCATTGTTCTTTGATGTAAACAGAAATAACTCCTAGGGAAACTTTAATAGTTACACTCAGTTCCCCCTCCACATGTTCTGTTCCTGCTGTGCTTCATCTCCCATGGTGCTTATTGCCGAGGGTTGTTAGAGCCTGTTCCCTTGTCCGGTCCCCACCTGCCCCAGCATGTTTTTGTAGGACAGGAACCATCATTTGTTTACCAATGTTTCTGTAGTGCTCCTTTCTTGGAAGCTAATAATCACTTAAAAACTACTATGGAGAATGAATCTTGGTCTGCAAGGTTTTAATATAGTATTCATTCTATTTTATTAGGTTGCCACATCATAGGATAAAATTATTGAAGCCACTGGAAGAACATTTATTAAAAAAACAGATTTAATCCAATAACTAAGGAATAACATGTAGAAAAGACATTTATTTTCAAATTAGAAAGTTTATATAGAGGTGCATCTTTATTAATCTTGTTTAGCATTTTTTTTCCTTGACTGCAAAGCAACTTGTGGGACATAACCTATTAAAAGTGTCTCAGTTCATTTTGCCTGACGGGCCATGTTTAAATTTATTTAAGGATTTGAAAAACTGATACTTTAAAAACATGAAGACATTTAACAACATTAGTGTTCAGTTATAAAAAATGTATGTGAACCACAGGAATAGCAGCTCAAAATAAATGAGAGGACCTAGAGCTTTTAAAAGTTCATTTACTAAGTAATGATGAAATAAAGGTGATATAACTAGCCTAAAACAGTGGTCGCCTTCTATATTTAAACCTATTTGCAATTCTGGCAGGACAAACAGGCAGGGGAGTGATGGATAAAGTTGTCTTTCAGAGAGTGACCTGCAAATCTGATCACTGATAGGCAGAGTTGAAAGAAAACTTTAGAGAAAATTCTTAGGTTGAATTTCTTCTGAGACATCTTAGCCATGACAATAGTCTACTCTAAGAAGTATGAGCAAGGGATAAAGTTCAAAAGCACACAAATACACACACTATCTTAGGGTGTTTTAGAAGTTAAAGAGTTGAGAAAATTTATTAAAATATTTTCTGTTTAACCATTTTTGATGTTATATAAAATTTATACCCTTATATTTTACATTAAGGATTGATATGTTGGTCAGAAAACAATGCAATGCTCACTTTACTAGATGAAGGCATCTGCAAAGAGCCAGATATAGGGATAAGGAAGATGATTGAATCTAAAACAGGGTAGAGAATCAGGTGGGATTAAACATCAATGGCCTTTTTCTTTACTTTATATTCCACTCAGATCCTTTTTTTAAGGCATCACTGAAAAATACCAAGAAGAAACTGTAGAAGCTGTGTCCAGACAGTTAGGGGTCTGTCATTGATTTCTATATCAAGGAAAATGTGTGATATTAATTAGTATTAAAGCATATCTTAAATGCTTGGAATAGGAGTAGGGAGCACTTTTTTAAAAATTGCTTCAATAATGTATACATATAGGAAACTCTTCACTCACTTCCCCTGAATTGCCTTTTAAATTTTTAAAATATGTCATTATTTCATTGGCTTGGATTCCTACAAGAAATCTAAAATGTCTGTTTCTCTGAATGATTCTTTCTTCCAAGATGCTGTCTGGAGAGTAATAAAGGTGGGCATTCTTTTATTATTGAAGTATAACTGACTGTAACATTTTATTAGTTCCATGTGTTCAGTAGAATGATTTGATATTTGTATATATTGAAAAGTGATTACCACAATAAGCCTAGTTAACATTCGTCACCACACATATTTACCATTTTTTTCTCATGATGAGAATGTTTAAGATCTACCCTCTTAGCAACTTTCAAATATATATTACAGCATTAACTATAATCACTATACTGTACATTACATCTCCATGACATTTATTTTATAGCTGAAAGTTTGCACCTTTTAACAGAGGTGTTGTTGAAAGAAAAAGTGCATGTGCCATCTGCAACTACCTCTTTGCCAAAGTATCAAATCCCACTGATTATCCTCCAATGCCACTTTTGGCTTCAAATTGATTGGAACAATTCAGGCAAGCACTAAATAACCTTTAGTTTTAGACAACTTTGACAACTCAAATTTTATCTGCCATTCCACAGAGGTCTTTTGGCTGCTCTTGCCATGGATACCCAATTGCCCCATTCTCATAACCTTGAAGCCCAAATCCTGATTGAATGAGGCTTCTGGTGACAATATGGATTCAACCATTCTTACTGATTCATCTTGTAAACTGTTTTGCATACTCACAACTGTATATATGAAGTATCACATTAGAGGCTATATGCATAGCTTATAAATGGGTAAAAAATCCATGAACACTTTTATTAGGTCTTCATAACTTTGGCTCACCTAGCTAAAACCAAATCCAACCCCTAGAAATACAGAAAATATTAAAATGAATCCTGGTCATTAATTTACTTTATTCATTAGGTTATTCATTAAGCATAGGCTAAGAAAAAATAAATCTGAATTCAGAACAAAAGTAAATAAAGAATATAAGAATCATAGACGCAGTCCCCACATCTCTAACACTTGATCCATGAACAGGCTGTACAATAAGCTCCTGACAATTCCCACCAGGTCCCTCAACTCGTCGTCCCCAGCAGAGTGACAGTAAGCACGTACACACACAGAGACACATAACATCTGTGACCACTCTCCCTGCTCACATTCTCTGAGTCTTTGAGGAGGGCATGGGTAAATGGAAGAATTTATATCCCTGATAGGTAGGAGAAAATATCATACTTCTCACATGAAAAACTCTGAAGTAAGTGTACCACGGCTGATTTTTTAAGAGACAAACTATAAATCAATACACAGACGTATAAAATAGCAAGATTGCAAGTATCAATGTAACTAAGGAAAAAGAATATCAACAACAGAGAGTTACCAAGGCTTGGCAAACTCCATCAAAATCACTCAAATATCCTATTCTATGGCATGCTTATTCCTATTATGGGAATAGAGGTATTAGGATAGTGAAACATAAAGTTATTATACATTAAAATCATGTAATTGATTCTTCCTGCTCTTATTCCAGACTTATGTAACACCTGTCTGATAAGTTAGGTAGCTTTCACAGGTCAGGCTGGTCAGGACTTCATGTTGATGCTCACATTGCTCATTGTAACTTAACATACTGGAATTCTGATTTATAGTTCACCCTCTTTTGGTTGAATCTCCCTGAGTCATTCAATTTCAGGATATTGGCAAAATAGCATTTCATATATATATATATAAGCAGGCCTTGTACGTGTTACATATGCTCATGAAACTTCACTTTTCTTTCTAAACTTGACAGCTCATTCAACAGCCACCCTAACAGTACCACTCCAGTGCTGTTACTATTATAAATGGAAGAATTCAAAGCACCAAGCTAAAATTATGTTGTATGCCAGTCAGTTGCAGATCCAACAGAATATGCTTCTTGATTTTAAAAGTAAAAAGTATATTTAATTCAGACATAGAAGGCCATAAAAAAGGGAAATTAAAATCACAGTAGTGCATTGGTAAATATTTAACAACTGGCTCTTTGGGGAAAAATATATGTGTTACTATGCTTATATAAGTTTTAATAAATTTTAGTGATCTACAAGTAATAACAAAATACACAATGCTCTTTATTATATATCTTTCTAATCTATTAATTTTTATTGAATGCTTTCATAGATTTTTGCCAAACAATTTTATCTGTGGAAAACCTGGGCTTGTAATCTAACCATAATTCAACAAATGGAGTTATAGCCTAACTGTGTAGTCCTTTTCCCAATAAATGCATTGTCATTAAATCTTATTTCTAATCTTCCATTAGACTATTTCTTGCTTTAATCAAATTATATTCATTACAATGAAATAGCTTTCAGCTGCGGCACTGGACATGGCATAGTTTAATCTGCACTATTTACATTGTCTCAGCACTGTAAGTCTAGACAAACAACAAAACACTGAATCCAGTCCTGATTTCTACATTAGCTGATTTAAAGCTACTCGAGTGGCATCGCTGACCACAAAGTTAGAAAGAGATACACAGAAGCACACCATTACACAGTACAATATTTAGAACAAATAAAGTAAGCATAAATAACCTCAAGAGCATAGATAATAATAATTTGCCTTGCATGCATTTTGCGTTCTCTAAAGTATATCCTTAAGTAATGTTTTTCTGGGTTGTGTGTGTAGTGAATTCTCTGAGCTTAGCATATTAAAACTTTCAATATTTTGTCCTAATAGAAATATGATTTCTATTAAGAATACAAATAAGACTCATCAGAATAGAGGTTCAAAATCATGTTCTCTCGTGAATTTAAGATTGTGGCTCTGGTGAGTTCTTACTACATTACTCCACTGCCCTTCTGTCACTGAGAAGCCCAATGTTAGGGATTCTTGCCTTTTTGTCAGAAGGTCCTTTTAGTCACTGAAAACTTTAGGATTTCTTAAATCTTTTGATTTATGAAAATGTTTGTCAGGATAATGTACAGTTAGACTGTCTTATTTGTATCTGCATGTGTGTAAAGTCCACTCCATTATTTTCTCAGGGCACTCAGGGCCATTTTTTAATTTTCAGAAAATTATCTTCAATAATGTTTTGGATTGTTTTCATCTCTTTACCCTCTCCTTCTGATATTCCTACTGAACAAATTTTAGAGCTATTGAATCTATCTTCTCAGATAAACAATTAGCCACACTTTTTCTCTTTTTGTATTTTTGCTATTTGGGGATACACCCTTCATTTTATTTGTACCCTGAGGGGGTTGGAGGGCATTCTATGCAGTGAGTGATAGACTGGATGACAGAGTGGCCTTACTCTCTGATACTCTCTGAGGCTGCAACTATAGGTGTTATTTATATACCTAAAATCTCATAGTTTTCTATGGATCTGTTTTTATCATAAAAATAATGTTATTTCCAGGTACTCAATTCATGTTCTTAGATTGTTCCTTTATTGAAATATTATTTTTCTTAATATTGTACAGAGCAGTATATTCTCAAGCACATATATCTGAGAATATCAATTAAGCAATATTCAATTAAAGACTTTACTTCTGGGGTAATTATTTTGTTTTCCTTATTTTTATCATTCATACTTTGTATTTCCTTGATTTGGTAATACTAAGCTATCCATTCATACTTATCAGAAAATTTTTAATTTCATTAAATAAAAATGATTTACTACCCCAACTGAAACACAGGAGTTAGTAAATAGGTTTAAAAAACTTTACCCAATTATACAATGTCTACAAAAAACTAATTTTAAATATAACAATATAAGCAGTTTGAAAGTAAAGAAAGCAGGAGTCAGTACATTTTGGGCCACAAAGCAAACCTCAAAACATTTAAAGAATTGAAATCCTGCAGAGTATGTTCTTTGACCACAACGGAATTAAAGTAAAAATCAATAACAGAAAGACACAAAAATCTCCTAACACTTGGAAACTAAACAACCTACTTCTAAATAGTCTATGAGTCAAAGAGGAATTCTAAGGGGAAATTAAAAATATCTTGAACTTAATTAAATGAAAATTAAAATAAAACATATATAATTATGTTGGGAAAGATTTAAGCAATGATGAGAGGAAAATTTATAGCAACAAATGCATACATTTAAAAAAGGGATTTTTTTCCAGAAGTTGAAAAGATGGGAACTTTTAAAAAATCATATTATAAATCATGTCCAGTATTCCTCTGATATCAAAACTAGATAAAGAAAATAGCCCAGAAAGTGGGGTAATGGACTAATATCTACATGAATATAGACACACCATTGCTTTAAAAATACACAATTTAGCAATATATAGGGAGAATTATATACCATGACCAACTAAGGTTCATTCCAAGGAGAAGAGTAAGACTAGTTTAATATTTAAAAATCAATCAATATCATCTACCATATTAAAGGGCTAAAGAAGGAAAAACACTCCAAAAAATAAGAACAAGGGGACACTTCCTCCACTTAATAAAGATATCTACAAAAAAACCCTATAATTTATATCATACTTCATAATGAATAGATTAAAAAGGAAAATATAAAACTGCCCCAATTTACAGGTGACATGACTTCTATTTAGAAAATACCAAAGGTAACTGTTAGAAGCAATAAATAAGTTCATTAAGTTCAAAGCATGCAAGATAAATATACCAAAAAATCCATTGTTTTCTATATATATTGTTTTCTAAATAAAGATATTCCTGTCTATACTTTAGTTAGGCACCATGATGAACATGTGGGTGCCTAAATTAAAAATTCAATAATATTTACAATTGCTCCAAAATAAGGAACTATTTACATGTGAATTAATATATATACATATATATGACTTACATGTTAAAAACGACAAAGTTCTATAAAGAAATCAAAGAAGATCTAAATAAATAGAAAGACATATTCATGGATTGTATTCATGGATTGAAAGGCCCAACATCATAAATTAATCAATTCTCTTCAAACTGATATGAAAGTTTAACAGAGTTCTTGCCAAAATTCTAGCAAGAATTGTTTTGGGCACATAAAATTGTTTTAAGTTTACATAGAAAATCAAAGGAAATTCAAGAGCTGAAGCTATATTCAAAAAGAATAAACTAGGAAGAATTAAACTCTCTAATTTCAGACATATAGCAATAGTAATTAAGACTGAAATATTGGTAAAGGGATACAAACTAACTTAAAATCACATCAAATGGAAAATGTAGAAATATATCCATACAGATTTGCATGGCTATTTCTGACAAAGATGCAAAGCAATTCAATAGAGAAAAGACTTCCTTTTTTAATAATAGTGCTAAAGCAACTTGACATGAGTAGGTAACAAATTAACCTCAAACTAGATACTCGCTTTATGCAAAAATTAACTCACAATGGCTAGTATACACAAAAATCTTCAAGATCTAAGATTACACAAAGACTTCTTAGACCAAAGGCAAAGTCAATGAAAGGAATAACTGAGCCCTCACCAGTGTGACTCGGTTGGTTATTGTCCTACAAAGCATGAAAGGATGTTGGTTTGATTCCCAGTCAGGGCATGTACCCATCAATGTTTCTCTCTCACATCAATGTTTCCCTCCTTCTCTTTCTTCCTTCCTCCCCCATTTCTAAAAAACAAATAAATAAATATTTTTAGTAATAAAGAAATGGAAAGTTGATAAATTGTACTTAATTAAAATGAAATACTTTTACCCTTTGAAAGATCCTGTCAAGAAGATGAAAAAATAAACTATATACTGAGGAAATATTTGAATACTGGCAAACTATATGTCTGACAAAGAATAAGTTTCTAGAAAACATAAAGAATACATAAAGGATTCTCCAAACTCTATTAAAAAAACTCAAATCATTATGAAATGAATAAAAGATGTAAATAAATATTTTACAAAAGAGGATATACAGGTGGCAAATAAGCACCTGAAAAGTTCAACATTAGCTATTAAAGGAATGGAAATTACAATCACAATAAGATATCATTATATAATTATCAAAAAAGATAAAAAATAATTGTGAGAGCACCTTTTGAAGTTATGGAGAACTGTTGAAAATATGTAGAAACTGGTTCACTCATTTATTGCTGATGGGAATGATGATTGGTACGCCATTCCAGAAAATGGTTTGAAAGTTACTAAAAAAAAAAAAAAACCCTAAACATAAAACTAACATGCACCCCTGAGCATTATCCAGAGAAATGAAAATGTATGTCTATATATGTATAGGCATACATATACATATATGTGTATACATACATATATACACACATGCACATATATAATGTTTACAGAGTCAATATTCAATATTCATAATAGTCAAAACATTATAAATAACACAACTGTCCTTCAACAAACTGTGGTACATCCATGCACCATGGAATACTACTCAGGAAGAAAAAGGAACAAACTATTGATGCATGTAAAAACCTGCCTGAATCTCCACTAAATATGACAAGTGAAAAAAGAATCCCCAAAGATTACATATTGTATGATTCCATTTTTACAACATTCAGAAAATTAGAAAAATATGGAATTGAAGAACAGATGAGTTGTTACTAGGTGTTAAGGATAAAATGGGGGTGGAAGAAAACAGTGTGGCTCTAAAAAGGTGACATGTAGAGATGGAAACAATCTGCGTCTTTATGGTATCGATGTCAATTTCTATCCTAATCATAACAGTATAGCTTTGCTATGGGAAAAATTGGGTGAGGGTCACAATGGACATCCCCACATTATTTCTTATAACTGCATGTAAGTCTACAATTATCTCGAAATAAAAGTTTAATTTAAAAAAGAAGATGTTCACCTGAATATTAAGTATTTGTTATGGCATGTTTAGATTTACAGAAAATTTTACTTACTAATTTTTATATTGCTTTAATTGCTGTCCAATTACTCATTAGCTATAGACACAGCAAAACTTTTTTTCCTTTAGAAGAATACAAGGAAAAATACAGATTTTTACATATAGATATAGACATAACAAAGATTTTCTCCACTGGGCTAAAGTAAATTTTTATTTCATTTATTTCATTTTTTTATTTTTACTTTTCAAATATTTTATTTATTTATTTTTAGAGAGAAGGGAAGGGGGGGAGAAAGAGAGGGAGAGAAACATTAATATGTGTTTGCTTCTCACGCACTCCATACTGGGGATCCAGCCTGAAACCGAGGCATGTGCCCTGAATGGGAATTGATTAGTGACCCTTTGGTTTGCAGGCCAGCACTCAATCCACTGAGCTACACCAGCCAAGGCTAAAGTAAATTTTTTTAAAGATGATTATGCTTAAGTGATATGAAAAATAATTTTTCTTTAAATAGGTAATCTTGAGAACATCTCTTAATTTCCTTGGTAAGTTAAATATTGTGACTTAATTGGAAAAGAATTTAGAAGACCTAACAGGGAAAAGGATAGTTGATTATCACATGAATTTGGAAATTGAGTAAGATAAGTTACATAGACAGAAAAGCTCTATAGCTCTATGGGAAAAATGAAAAAACTAATTCTCCAAAATCTACTTGAGAATACCCATCTTAACAGCAAATTGAATAACCAACTCTGATGTTAGAGAAGACAAGTGAGGAATCCCAGTAACACTCACATCACAGGTGTAAATAAGCCCTTGCTACGGAGTTCCCAACGTTCACGTAAGATTTGATAGAGGTTTATGAGGTAAACATGCCAGAATCTTTTATACTCCCCTTTTGAACATGTAACTTATGGCAGAAATTTTTAGTTCCAAGTGAAAGAAACCAGATTCAGTATAGTTAAAGGTAAATGTGGGATGGATTGGAAGGGTGTAAGATACCTCTGAGAACTAAATGAAGACCTGAAAGAACAGGACACCTCAGACATCTCACAGATTGGAACAGAGGATTTTACCCTCCAAGACTCATTCTGCGTCGCATAAACTTCTTGGGTTTTCTCACATGGGAAAAGGGCTCGGTTCCTGGAAGTTCTTGGAAATGAACAGTTTTTAAAGCCCAAGAGGAAAGACAGAATTCTTCCTGTAGGTTCCACTTAGTAAAATGTCACATAAAGACTTTACTTGTCCTAGCATGAATCACATTATTATTTCTACACTAACATTTGGCCAATCTGAAAAGAGAGAGAAATGGGTAGAGCAAAATGGTATGTATTACAGGAACAATGTTACCAAGTAGGATCACAGAAAGGCACCATTAAGATATCCGAATGAGAAAAGGAATGAGAAAATAGGAGTTTTTCCTTCCTTCCTTCCTTCCTTCCTTCCATTTTATTTGCCATATTTTCCCACCTCATTTATCTCAATAATTAGTCCTCTTTTCTTTTATAAAATACTGGTACTTAAACTTTAATTTAATTCGTTCAAGTGTTTTAATTGGAGAAAATTGCAATAGACTCCTTATACTTGATCGCTATAGCAAATATAGTATACAACATTCAAATGTTTTAATACTGAAAACCAATACCACAGACTAGGTAACAGAATCTTTTATAATAAGTAGTGAATACATTAAAACAACCATCAAACAAGTAAATTATTCTTTGAAACTCTTGGTTAAATGATTGATATGTGCTTATTTTTTTTTAGTATCACTAATCACTCACTACAAATATGAAAATATTTGTATTATTCAGTGTACTTAAAAACAACTTTTCAAATTATATTCACTATTGCCATCTATAATTAAAGGTAAATAGGCAGAGTGTGGAGATTATTAATTGGATTTATTTATGTAAAGCCAAAGGATATGCTAATTAGAAAAAAATATAAGGATTATATCGAAATTTTAATATATACCTTTAATACCACATATATGCATAGATTAACATCTTCACTATACAATGTTTACCTTATACCCCACATGCCTTCCAAATGATGGAATACATTTAGATACCAAACACAAAAAACAACATTATAAATTTGGTTAGAGAAGTAGAAATTACAGATGCCTTTTGGGAACTCCCAAATTTATCAAAAGTATTTCATTTGAAGAACTCTTTCAGTATAAAAGACCATACATTGTCTTTCTTTCCCCCTAAGAATTACTATATTATTTATTCATTGTATGTCTTTAAATTAAAAAAAATAAGTTTGGTAAACTTTTACTATTTGATTATTGGCAAAAAGACTTTAAGAAGATAGCATTATATCCCTTGCTGTGGGCTAGTGTGATTTTGGTATTAGTATCTGGAAATCTGTTTACTCACTACTTAAAAGGTGTTAAGAATAAATTTTCTAGTCAGAAAAAAAGAGTCTCATGGTTAAATGTATTAAAGTATCCTCTGTACTGAGCAAGCACCATAAATAATCCATTAAGAGTTTTTGGAACCTTATTTCCACATACTTTATGTAATCTAACATACATTAGTTTATGATATCATCCCAGGTTCTAAAAGTCATAAAAACCTAAAGATCTGTGTCAGTGCCAATCCCATAATAGATTCAGCAAAAGTTGTTTAGTGCAGCAATATACTAATTAAGACCTCACAATTGTTCTTCATTACGTTAATATGCTAATATATTTTTGAGATGGAAAAAGTGTCTTCGGTTTGGAAAATTCAAAGACTATAGTTTAAAACATAAGAAAAATTCCACGGAAGTATTTAAAATGACAGCAGGATGGATAAACAACTTGTAGCAAAGTTAAACACTCAAATTTTTTGTTAAAATTACATGATACTCATATAAGGTAAAAAATGAAAGTACAGGTATTATTTTTTAAAATGATTAACTGAAGGCATTGTCAATACTTTTAGAACAAAAAATAGTGTAATAATACACTGAAAAGCAGGTAAAGATAGGTTTTGGAAAGTCAGCATCAACATTTACCTAAGAAAAATATACCAAGATTTGCACTGATTGGTGTGGCTCAGTGTGTTGGACATCATTCTGCAAACCAAAAGGTTGCTGATCTGACTCCCAGTCAGGGGCACATGCCTATGTTGAAGGCAGGGGCACCAAGTGGGAGCATGCAAGAGGCACCTGTCAGTGATTCTCTTGCACATTGAATGTTTTCTCCCTCTCTTTCTCCTTCTCTTCCCCTCTCTCTAAAAATAAATCAGTAAAGTATTTTTAAAAAGAAAAATATATAACAAGATTTATAAATGAAAGTATTTTTAGAGTTCCAAATACCTATGTCCTTTTACTACCCTCTTAATTTAAAGTTGTATTGTTTCATACGGACTTCTTAAATTTCCCTGACTTTCATGTATAATGTCCTCTTAATAGACAGCCCATGAGATGGTCAAATAAAATAGTCATTATCACACCCATTTTTAGATGACAAAAAACTAAGAAGTTTTTTACTGAAAAATTGAGCAGTCTGGTTAAAAATGTACACATTGTATTTATTTGTTTTCAATTATGGATGGTAACAGTATATAAAGTAGAAAATGTTTAACAAGCTATTTTAAAGTACAGTGAATATAAGGTAAAACAAAATTCATTTTCTTAACTTAGTAAGTGATCTCTATCCTTATACTGTTAAAGTCACATTAGTTCAGCAGAATGAAGGTCCAATAAATGACCACTTTCTCATTCAACTGCATGAAGTTGACCTTCAATAAAATACATTGAGATTGATGAGTTATTGTTCATAAAGGTAAAAACTAGTGGTGAGTTATTTTTTTCTTAGGGTGGATAAATATAAAATATTTTTGATTTATTAAAAATAAGCAGTAAGATAGTATAAAATGTTAATATATATAAAT
>PVKM010022004.1:0-13054 GCA_004027735.1 Carollia perspicillata
AGGCAGACCAGCGGGTGCCCAGGATGGGGGAGAAGGGAGGAGAAAGGGACTGACTGCAAGTGGACATGAGGCTTCTTTTGGGGGTGACAGAAATATTCCAAAAATTAGAATGTGGTATGGCTGTACGACTCTGTAAATACACCAAAAGCCATTGAATTTTACACTTAAAATGGAATAACTTTATATGTAAATTTTATCTCAATAAAGCTGTTTCGAACAGTCAGAAAAACAATTACTCTCTTTGCCGCACCCCCCACCCCCAGCCCACATTGTTTTCCAAACTTCCCTGAGAAGACCATCTTGGACACTTGTGAAAATCAGACTTCCCAGGCCTGTCTCGGGTCTCCACTCTGGAGCAGAGTCCTGAGAAGTTGCACACTTCAGCACCTGTGTGCTTGATGTCCCACTGTGAATTCACACAGACTTAACGACGTAAACGAAAACTAACGATGCTGATTCTGAATACGAACACACCCTGAATCCTTTGCTTTACTGCACACAAATACTGCGTTTCTTACAGATTGAAGGTCTGTGGCAACTCCTCACTGAGCAGGTCTATCGGCACCATTTCCCCGGCAGTATCTGCTCACTTTGTGCGTCTGCATCACATTTTGGTAATTCTCACAACATCTCAGACGTTCCCATCACAGCCACATGCTGCAGCTATGGATCGCATAGAAACAGGACGGAGCCGGACAACTCCCACCGCCCAGGGCTGCAGTCGTCACCGTGACGCTGTAATGCAATGCGACGCTCGTGTCTGTGGCAATGCCGATGCACAGTGTTTGTAAAGCGCACAGCAGTGTGACGTCCCAGGCCTTCACACCCACTGACCACTCACTCACTGGCGCACCCAGGGCAGCTTCCAGCCCTGCAAGCTCCATTCACGGTTGGTGCCCTAATACAGGGGCACCATGTTTTATCTCTTATACTGTATCTTTACTGTACTTTTTCACTTTAAGATATGTCTAGATACATAAATGCTTACATTGTGTTACAATGTCTACAGTATTCAGCACAGTAACATCCCGTACAGGTTTGCAGCCCAGGAGCAACAGGCCATATCACATAGCCTGAGTGTGTAGTAGGCTCTCCCATCTAGGCTTGTGTAGGGCACTCTATGATGTTTGCACAAAGCCAAAATCACCTAATGACACCTTTCTCAGGAGGTATCACCATTGTTAAGCTATGCATGATGTATTATTACATTTGTTATGGTGATCTGTGGTCAATCTTTTTAAAAAAATCTTCAGCTGAGGACATTTTTTCATTGCTTTTAGAAAGAGAAAGAGACAGGGAGAAATATCAATATGAGACAGAAACACTGATTGACTGACTCCTGTATGCACCCTGACTGGGGATCGAACCGGTAACCTTTCAGTTTATGGGACAGTGCTCCAACCAACTGAGCCACACTGTCCAGAGCCGTGATCAGTCATTTTTGATGTTACTTTTGTAATTTCATGGGGGAGCCATGAACCATGCCCATAACCGGCAACTGTTGTGTCTTATGACGGCTCCAACTGGTTGTGCCCGCCTTCCATGTCTCTCCCCCTCTCCTCAGGCCTCCTTATTCTCTGAGACACAACGATATTGAAATTAGGCCAAGTGATAACCCTGCAATGGCCTCCAAGTGTTCAAGGGAAAGAAGAGTTGCACAGTTCTCACTTCAACTTGAAAGCTGGAAATGATTAAGCTTAGTGAGGAAGGCACGCTAAAAGCTGAGAGAGGCCTTAAGGGGAAGTCTCTTGTACTACATGAGTTAGCCAAGTTGTGAATGCAAAAGAAAAGTTCTTGAAGGGAATTGTAAGTGCTGCTCTCATGAATACATGGATAAGAAAGTGAAACAGCCTTCTTGCTGATATGGAGAAAGTTTCAGTGGTCTAGATAGAGATCAATCCAGCCACAAGAGTTCTTTAGGCCAAAGCCTAATCCAGAGCAAGGGCCTAACTCTCTTCAATTCTATGAAGGCTGAGAGGGGTGAGGAAGCTGCTGAAGAAAAGTCTGAAGCTAGCACAGGTTGGTTCACAAGGTGTAAGGAAAGGTGCTGTCTCCCTAACACGTAAGTGCAAGGCGAAGCCGCAAGTCCTGACGCGGAAGCTGCAGCAAGTCAGTCTGAAGATCTAGCTAAGCTAATGAAGGCAGCTCCTCTAAACCACAGATTTTCCCATTTAGACAAAACAGCCTTATATTGTAAGAGGAGGTCACGTAGGAAGGCCTTTCACAGCTAGAGAGAAGTCAATGTCAGGCTTCAAAGCTTCGAAGGACAGGCTGACTCTCTTCGTTGGGGGCCAATGCAGCCGGTGACTGTAAGGTGAAGCCATTGCTCATTTATCTTCCCAGAAATCCTAGGACCTTTAAGAATTATGCTAAGTCCACTTTGCCTGTGCTCAGAAAAAAATATTCCTTTCAAAATATTACTGCTCATCAACACGACACCCGGTCACCCAAGAACTCTGGTGGAGATGCACAATGAGATTAATGTTGTTTTATGCCTGGGAACACAGCACCCATCCTGCAGCCCGTGGATCAAGGAGGAATTCTGACGTTCAAGTCTTATCATTTAAGAAATACATTTCATAAAGCTACGGATGCCACAGATAGTGATTCTTCGTATGAATCTAGCAAAATAAGTAGAAACCTTCTGAAAAGGATTCACCATTCTAGATGCCACTAAGAACATTCATGATTCATGGGACGAGGTCAAAACAATGATATTAACAGGAGTTTGGAAGAAGTTGATTCTAAGCCTCTTGGATGACTTTGAGGGGTTCAAGACTTCAGTGGAGGGAGTCAATGCAGATGTGGTGGGAAAAGCAAGAAAACCAGAATCAGAAGTGGAGCCTGAAGGTATGACTGCAGTGCTGCAATCTTATGATAAAACTAATGAATGAGGAGGTGCTTCTTATAGATGAGCAAAGAAAGTGGTTTCTTAAGCTGGAATCTACTCCTAAAGATGCTGTGGAGATTGTTAAATGACAGCCAAGGACTTTGATTACGTAAACTTAGTTGATAAAGCAGTGGCAGTGTCTGAGAGGACTGACTGCAACTCTGAAAGTTCTACTGTGTGTGAAATGCTATCAAACAGCACTCATGCTACGGAGAAATCGTTCCTGAAAAGAGTCCATTGATGCTGCGAACTGTACTGTTCTCCCATTTTAAGAAATTGCCACAGACACCCCAACTGTTAGCAGCCCCTGTGGTGATCAGTCAGTAGCCACCGACATCAGTGGGCTGCCGGCCCATCACAAGCCCCACGGCCAGCAGCCCGGTGGCTCCCGCACCCACATGGCCGTGTCCTCAAAAAGCTGTTCTCCCTGAGTCTCCAAACTTCCACCTGATACTGTATACATTTTCGTGTGATAATATCAACTCTGATTTTACCAGATGTTGCCTTAAAACAAATTCTTTTAACTATTATATTGAACCCCATGCTATTGCAATTTTTTTTAAAGGTTTATTTATTTATCTTTAGAGGGAAGGGAAGGAGAGAGGGAGAGAAATATCAATGTATGGTTGCCTCTCGTGTGTCCCCTGCTGGGAACTGGCCTGCAACCCAGGTATGTGCCCTAAGTGGGAATCGAACCACGATCTTTTGGTTCACAGGCCCGCACTCAATCCACTGAGCTACACCAGACAGGGCCCACTGCAATTTTTTTAAGTGAAAGGCAAGTATGAGCAATTTCACTTGATTTAATTAACCTAATATTAAGTTATTTTTATATTATAAGTATTCATGCAAACTCCCTCAAAAATCTGTGGGAAACAAGGCAGGGTATAAATCTAAAAACAAACATTTCCCACTGTGTCTACTGAATTTCTTAGTTTCTGTTATTTGTTTAGTTGTATCCCAAGAATAAGGTCATTAATAAAACCTCTAAATTATGTTTCTAAACTTATTTGTAGCTCAGTCATTTTGATAATAAATTATACTCACTAGATCAAAACCCCCAACTAATCCAATAACAACACAAAAACAAAAAAATTAACACTGCTTCCTTTACTTTCAAGTATTTTTGTTTTCTAGTATTACTTTGATATTAATAGTTTAAAATATTAGCATTTTAATAAAACTTTTTATAATTTTTGTAACATTTTAAATAAATCAACAGCCATAAGTAATTTTATGAGTACTTTAATTGACATACATACATACATATAAGGTCTCTCCAGAAAAAGTCCAACCATCGTTAATATAATGAAAATGGTTTATGTGACATCCATGTAACCTGGCAGGCAAGGAGAGTGGACTGGAATGCACATGTGTGAATAATGATAACTTCACTGTACTAGTCAGTGAGGGCAGTAGACTCAATTGAGCGAGCACGTGTGCTGTGTGGCTATCGCATTAAAAATGACTGAGTGAGTGGAGCAATGAATCTACATTAAATTTTGCTTTAAGCTTGAACATTCCTCTGCAGAAACTATTTGGATGATTCAGAAGGCTGCAGCTACGGGCAACTGGTGATTGGCAGCTTCATCACGGCAATGCACCCGCTCATGCGTCATGCAGAGTTTTTTGGTAAAATATCAAATCACCCAGGTGACTCAACCCCCTTGTAGCCCAGATTTGGTGCCCTGAGACTTCTGGCTTTTCCCAAAACTAAAATCACCTTTGAAAGGAAAGAGACTTCAGACCGTCAATGAGATTCAGGAAAATACGATGGGGCAGCTGATAGTGATTGGGAGAACTGTGTGAGGTCCCAAGGTGCCTACTTTGAAGGGAACTGAGGCATCACTGTCCTGTGTACAATGTTTCTTGTATCTTATATCATCTTTAAGATGTGTTTCTATTTTTCTTATTACATGGCTGGATTCCTTCTGGACAGAACTGGCATATGTGAGTGTATTGTTTATAGATAGGTTTTTCCAAATTATATGATTTAACACTAGAATTAAATATCTAAAATTAGCACTGCCTGGAAAAGTATGGAATGACTGATTGCTGTACATATATCCTGCTTCTTTTAGCCCCTGCTGGTGGGGACTGTTTCTTAACCATTTTTGTATCTCAGAACTTGGCATTCTGACTTGACAAGAGTTGGAACGTAAGAAATGTTGACGAACTACATTGAAGAGATGGCACGATTCTTGAAAAAAGTCCTCAGGTACTGATTATTCATCCCATCCTCTTAAATGCTGAATCAAAATATTAAGCAGAGGGAATACTAATTATATATATATGTATAAGTATATACATATATTTATATATATACAAATTATACATATATATATATATTCATTCCAAACAATGTACTGTTTCTTACCTGATGTGGACTGCTTCATCATGTTATGCATTAAGAGACAGAGTAAAAAAAGTGAAAACATGTATGATTTACTTAGATAATACTGAAGATATTCTAACATATTCATTACAACTTCACAAGGTAACAAAATCATCTCACTGTCAAAAAAGAGATGAGATTTTACGATTTCTCTGCATGTATAAACAATGCTGACTTAAGAAAACATTTAATAAATAGAAAAGGAAAGTGACAAGCTAAGGTATTATGCAACTTTAAAGAATAAAGCACAGAATACAGTATAGTTAATAAGAAAACAGGAAACTGTCATGTGCAGTCTGATGAATGTAGGTTTTGACAGGAAGCAACAGAGTTTCTAACTGCATGATGGTAAAAATTCAAACACTAAAAAAGAGCATTAAGAACTATTACAGCTATTTTACAGAAAAATTGTCATTAAAATTTTAAAGCAGGGAGAACCTGCAGGGACAAACATTCCCAAAGGACTTCATAAACATTAAGGGTACATAAGTGCTTAAAATTTTTTCATTAGTCTACTTCATTAGCTAACCTAAACCACTAAAGGTTAAGACAGAACTTTCTTTTCTAAAACAGAGAAATGTCATAGTTTTGGAGATTTAAGGGCTTTAAGTATAACTTAATAAATAATAGAGAAGTCTATGCTAAAAAAATTGATCACCTGAGCCAGTGTCCATGTGGACAAAGGACAGACGCTCTCTACGTGTTTGTTTTCTTTCAGCACGTTACAGAATACTGGCACTCGAAAACGTTAGGGCTGATTTCTACAGCTGGTTTTAAAGAGATACAACGCAATATTCTTCCTCAATTTTAGTATGTTGGGGTACAAGAATTAATTATAAACTCTTAGGTATAATGCTAAATGAAATAAGCAAGTCAGAGAAGAACAAATACCATACATTTCACTTATATATGGGATCTAAAAAGAACAACATAAATGAACAAATAAAACAGAAACAGACTCATATATGGAGAACAGACTGATGGTTGCCAAAGGGAAGGGGGGTTGGGGAACTGAGTAAAAAGGTGGAGGGATTGAGAAGTACAGATTGGTAGTTACAAAACAGTCACAGGATGTAAAGTACAGTGTAGGAAACATAGTCAATGATATTGTGATAACCATGTATGATGCCGGTTGGAAATATCAGGGGCAACAGTTTGTAGAGTATATGGTTGTCTAACTTCTACGCTGTACACCTGAAACTAATGCAAAATCATATCGAATGTAAACTGCAATTGAAAAATAAAACTAAAAAAGTAAACCCTTAGATTTACACGATGCTTTACAGTTAAAAGTACTTCCATGCATATTCTTTCAAGTTAACATTTTTTCCCCTGTGTGTGATTGCAGGTTGAAGAGTGCAACTACTACTTTCTCAGATTCAAAAGAATAAGAACTGCACTGAGTATTTTGAAAGACTATCAATCCACAACAAAGTGGAAAAAAATCATCCACATACCAAAAAAAACCCCTAACCAAATGAACTTTGATCACTACTAGACAGGGTTTGAACCACTGAAGTGAGTCATGTGATACTACCAAGCGAAGTGCAAAACAGTTGCAGTAAGTTTCCAGGACTGAGTCATATCAGATTATAAAAGCTCCTACTTGTACACTGGGGTTTGTGTAACCAATCTGTAAAATACACAGTTATACAGCTTTTAAAGCTAAGTGTAATATTTCTGTAAGTGATGTACAATATACATATGTTAAATAACTAAACACCGTATATGGACATGAAGAGGGACATGAAGTCCAATAATCACATAGATTTGTATTTCTAAGTTCTAGAGGCTTTATTTTCCCCTGAAAGTTCAATCATTAATTTTGTTGAATTCTTTACAGAATAGTTTTCTTGGTTTTGAAATTTAAATAAATGAAAATGGGAAATGATATGCTAAACTTATTCTTAATTATCAGCTTCTTTAAAAACGAAATTATACATATGACAGAGATTAAAACAAGCACACAAACCAAAAGATTTCCAGTGAATCAGAACAGGAAACCAATAAAAATGATCAATTGGAGGTCATGACTTTTTGATCACTGCATTGCACAGACAAAAGCCAAAAGTCAGACCTATGATACTTAAAAGATTGTTTAAAAATTCAAGAATTTTATTGAAAGAATATAAAACAGACAATGCCAAAAATGCTTCTGGCTTTAATCTAAGAAATAATTTTTTAGAACCAGATAATACAATCAATTTTTTAAAAGTATAGATTCTATGTTAAATGTATAAAATGCACTAGTTAAGACTCATTTTTAGAAGCAAAATATGTACCCACATTAATAAGTGAAAAAGGTGGAAAGGAAAGTTTAAAATTGAAGAAATTGACACTATGCATTTATTACTAGAGAAGGAGAGAGGGGAAAGAAATGAAAGTCATTTACAAAGAACTCTTAGTGTTTCTATAGTGCATATTTATATTTATCCAGTATACTGGGTCAAACAAAGTCAAATTGCCATTGACCTCTTCCTGGCAGCTGACATATCTTGATAAAATCTAAACCATTAACACTATTTAGACGGTAGTCTAATGTCAATGGTGAGGAGGTTAGGAATATATGAGGTTCTATGTAAATTTATGACCAATTACAGGAAATAAATCACTTCACACTTGTTTCACTCTGAACTTGTGAAGCTACATCAAAGTACCACGTACATTTCATTTGATTTAACCTTTAGCTGAAGCACTGAAAAAATTCAAAACTTTAGCACAATATTCTCACGAAAATGAATCATAGGTTTTTACAGTCTATCCAATCACTAAACCAAATTTTAAATCATTTACCTGATAAGGGACTTGAATCGAAAATACATAAAGACCTCTTATAACTTAATTATAAAAAGACAACCCAATGTGACACGAGAAAAGGGTTTGAACAGATATTTCTCTAAACATATAAATGGTCCCTAAACATATGAAAAGATGCCTAATATCATTAGCCATCAGGAGAATACAAATCAAAACCTAGATGAGGGGACATTCACACGTACTTGGATGGCTACAATAAAAAAGAGAGATAGTAACAAGTACTGGCAAGGATGTGGAGAAACTGGAACCTTCACACACAGCTGATAGGAAGGTACAGCGATACAGCTGCTCTGGAAAGCAATATGGCAGTCCTCGAAAGGTTAAACAGTTACCATATGACCCAGCAATTCCACTAAGAACACAGTCAAGACAAATGAAAACATGCTTACAAAGAAATCCTGTACATCAGTGCTCACGGCAGGATTATTCATAACAGCCAGAAAGTGGAAACACCTCGGAAGTCCATCAACCGACCCACGGGCGAACAAACTGCGGTGCGCCCCTGCGGTGGAACGTTATCGGAACGTTATCGGGCAGTGACAGGAACGAAGCACTGACACGTGCTCTAACATGCATGAGCTCTGGAAATCTTATGCTGAGTAAAAGAAGCCGGCCACAGATAATAACATACCATATAATTCCATTTAAACGAAATGTCCAGAATAGGGAAATGGACAGAGATGGAAAGTAGATTACTGGCTGCTTAGGGCTGAAAGAAGGCAGTCTGGGGGAAACGAGGAATGACTGCTGAGGGAAGTAGGATTCACTTTTAGACGGATAAAAACGTGAGTGTACTAGGAACACTGAATTGTATACTTTAAACGGGTGAGCTATACTGACGTGAACTGTACGTTAATAAAGCTATATGCTCGTATACGTGTGTATGTGTGTATATATAGCTGTTCTGTGGGTGTGTTTCTGATGGAGCTATTGCCAAACTGAAAATAAGCAATTTTCTATTTCGGCAATGAAGAAAATTGTAGTAAATTAAAAAAAGGCACCAACAATGTTAATTTTCAACATCCACTTTTTTCCTCAAGAGTAAAAAAAATGGTGGCTACTGTCTACAACTTCATTTGAATAGGCAGAAAAGATTCATAATAAAAATATAATGCTTTTGATTGATTAAGTAAAAGAAGATGGATGCATCTGTAATATTCACTTTTTTCAGAAACTAAAACTAACTCCTGACAAAAAATAATTAAAAATGCATAATATACATATATAACCACATACACTACTGTGTCAGTGAACACAGAATAAGCTTTCAAAAAGACAAGGTCAGTATCCCCCTCTTCCTCATTCCGAGGGCTCACAGGCTGCTGAGTGAAGATTGGGCACTTGCAAACCACATGACCTAATGAATGCTATCTTATCACATCACCGGTTCCTCAGACTGACCACAACCACTTAAATCAGACAGGCAGCAAAGTGGCATTAAGTCTTTTACAGATAGTATTGGTATGACATTTCAGCTGTCCAGCTTGTAGGGAGTAAAAATCTGATTATCTCACCTCCAACTGCATCTGCGAGATACGGTTCGTGAAAAGCACATGATTTACTGCACTAAAGACTTTCAACCACAGTGTAAAATTTCTAGTATTTGTAAATCTGAGAGAGCTAGCTATTCATCTTTAGTCAGATCTCCTTTAATTCACACAAAGTTGTGGACCACATTTTCAAATGTTCTTAATTTGAATGCTATGTTACTGTTTCTTTTTTTTAAAAACCTAGCATTTGAGAATTGAATTACTTGATGCAAAAAAAAAATAAGGGTTTTCAAATGATTGACTATATTTTGGAATCCTGAGATAGTTGAGGAAACTGGACTAATATTTAAGAATATACAGCACTAAAAAACAAGTGTTAAGTGTTGGGTAGCTTGGTAAATACTAGCAAAGGAGTATCTAAATAAGATTGAAAAGATTAAAATTGGCTCTGAGACGCATAATTTGGACTCAGGCTTTAAAAGGAATATAATTCAAAATATAATCAAGGAAGAAGACTGTATGTTATGAATTTCCTCTTGTTTGATTAAGAAAGCTTTATCCTCGTTCTCGAGCTCCATCTCCATGAATGTGACTTTCAGTGCCGCGACTACAAACTATCTGATCAGGAAAAGTCTCTGGTTTCAGAGATGCCTCCGCTGCTGATTTCCCTCTCGCTTGTTCCAGCTGCTCCTTCTCGGTCTCCCCTGTGAGTTAACTTGCCTCCACACCTCGGTGTGTGGGGGCCGCTCCCCTTCCACTCTCCTCGTCCTGGCTATCACCTGCTCCTTCTGTACACACCGAGAGACTCTGTGACGTGTTTCTAAGCCATGGAGCCCTGGGGTTCTACCAACAGCACTGTCCACGCTGCCTGCCTTTCCCTACCAGTCTGAATTCCTTAACAGCTGGGGCTCCTAGTCTTATACATCTAGCATGGAACTGGAATGGAAAGCGCTTTATAACTTCTGGGATGCAGGAACCGAGGCAAGGCCTGAGGATGCCTGGGAGCTAAAAGATGTTCAGATGAGCACTGGCTGAATGAATACATGAAGTAAGCTGGCATCCTGAGGTCACAGTGGGTCAGCGGCGGAGCTAGGCCCCACTTGAAGTTCCACTCTGCTGAAGATGACGGTTTCTCAGCCGTGCAGTAAGATGGAGAGCAGACACAAAACCCAGAAACAAAACCAAACTTGTCAAATAAAAATCAAACACAACAACAACAAACAATAACCCCGAACTGCTACTAAGAACCTCATAAATTACATGGATATCTTTTTTTCCCCCTTCTTCTCTGTTCTATGGATGTGTTTAAAAGTTCACACTGGCATGAAAATGAAAGGAGAAAGGAGAAAGTTAAGAGTCAGATGCAGAGTAGGGATAATTAGCTTTTAAATAAATACATTTTAAAAATGAACACTCACTTGAAACCTGAGTACAGGAGTAAGTTCACTGGATTTTAAAACTGTAGCTTATTTTGGTTGCCTACAGCAGGTTGAATGATAACTTCAAGCACACCCTATTAGTAAGATCTAAGGGCACGCTGTTAGATGGTCTGCTCACGGGAATGCTAAAAAAAGAAAAAGCCTTTTCCACCCTTACTGAATTAAATTTGCTGAAGAACTACTATAAGTAATTATAGAGCCTGTCACTATGGGCTTTATCATTGGCGCCATTTCCTTTTGATTATTATCACCTGCCTCTACTTCTCATAACTCAAGTGGTGTTTGGCACCTGGCTTCCCTTGAAGTGGTTTCTTATGACTTATGTTTCCAATGTAATTGTCATGCAGCAATTGTAGGGACCATTTATGAAGTAATTTATAAGAACAGTACTAATAAGCATTGTTTTACTACCATACTATTGAACATCTAGGTATACTCATTTGATGCAAAGTACTATTAAAAATTTGTCACCTTGCCCTGGCAGGGTGGCTCAGGTGGTTGGAGCATCATTCCATAAACCAAAAAGTTGCGTGTTTCATCACTGGTCAGGGTGCATACCCCAGGTTGTGGGTTTGATCCCCGGTTGGGGCGTCCATGGGAAGCAACTGATCAATGTTTCTTTCTCACTTCCCCACCTCTAAAAACGGAAACAAAAACAAAAACAAAACATATCCTTGGATAAGGACTTAAAAAAATTGTCCTCTAGTGTCAGAAAACACAGAAAAGCTCAAAGACTACTTAAGGTACAGAAAAAAAAAATTGGTGCTAGCTGGAAAGAGTTCCCACTGATCAGGGAGAGGACAGTCTGAACACCAAGACAACTGACTGAATCTGGGAGTTCACCGTGCTGCGGCTTTGGAAAGACTCTGAGGAATATAAGGCTTAAATAAGACACAATCTTTACCATCAAGAAATTTACAAGTTAGATTATTCCTAAGCACCAAGGAGAGTATAAGAACCATTAATTAAAATAAATGAAATTAAGTGCTATGTCATCTCTCATTTCTGAACTATTAAGTGCTCACTATCAGTAATAACTATGTAGCCTTTGTGAAATTAACTGTTACACTTCTCCCCATTAGACTGTAAGTTCCCTGACAGTAAGACTACACGGAATTTTCGGCAGTGTCTGGAACAACCTCAGAAGGAATCCACACGACACAGCTGAACGTCCACGTCTGAATTGTCTCCTGAGGATAGCTCTTCGGTTCTGCAATTCCGAGTACCAATTCCAAATCCCTGGTTTCAGACTGATTCTGCATTCTTTAGGTTGGCTGCTCACCCAGATTTTATCCTAGAAATCCCTTAACAAAACTTCTTTAGGCATATACTACCCTAGTTAATATTTCTAAGAGGCTCCTTTCCTTGGTATCTTGTCTTCAAGTTTCTAACTCCTTTACTCACTTTGCTTTTTCTTTTTTCTTTTCTAAGTGATTTTACTATTTCACTTTACCTGCTCCTACCAGGTCTATCTTTTGTGTCATATTCTCATGATTCACCTCTGGTTCCTTAATGAAATTACCATTATTAGAAACATGTATTTTCCTTAAGAAGTTTAAAAATCTTTTTTACCTATGGTAGGAATAGGATATATAGATGCATATAATTGGGTAGAACGCCCTCTTTTTATGAATATGAATCGAACTAGAAAGTGGTCTAAAAGTTTTGAATAAAAGTAATGTATCCTGTGTGGTATTATTATAGTTTTTTTCTGAATGTGGTATATTGTACATTCTTTTTGAAGGTAAAGAATGAATGAAAAGATATATAGCCCTGGAGATTAAAAAATTAATCTAGAAACAATTGCTGGGAGTTTGGCCACCGGTTAAATAATGAACTTTTGAAACAGAATGTATTGAATAGTTGAGCTAATTTATGTCATTGAGTAAGCTTGTATCTTTTAAAATTAGAGGTATATATGAAATTGAGTGGACTATTTTTACCTAGCTTTTTGTTTCTGGAAATGTCAAATTTGGCTAGAATATCTTAGTTGCCTCTGTTTTTAGTAAATTATCTAATATTT
>PVKM010022005.1:0-22120 GCA_004027735.1 Carollia perspicillata
ACTCCCCAGCCTCCCCTCCCCCCTCCCCACAGAGGCGGGCTTCTGAGGCCCCAGAGGAGGTGGCGCAGACGACCCTCTCCTCCCGCAAGCTGCCCGCACCGACACCATGTGTGGAGTGCTGCCCTGAGCTTCAATGGCATGAAGCTACTACCCCCAAGGTGGTGGCAGTTCCCGGGACCCTGGGGTGGACCCTGGGGCTTCCATGGGTGTTGAGTTCGAAAACCGCAAATCCTGTCACTGAAGTCATGGGACTTGTCGCTTCTCCCAAACCTTCCTGCCTTTTAGAACGTAACCACCAACCATACAAATCTTAGAAGCCCCCTTCCGTCCCATGGGTCCTGACACCTCTGAATCCAGAACCCACCTTTCAAAGCAAGGGCAAGGGCTTTGAGACCCGGGTCAAGCTGAGGGGTCCTCAGGCAGAAAGGGGACCAGCCACGTCCTCGCCTTGTTTTAGGTTAACCAGGGCCTTCAGCAGCCCCGCCCACCGTCTGCTTGGCTTCAGTCCGCACTTGCCCTGGTCTGAGCCTCGGTGTTGAGAGGCCTGCGTGCACGCCGCGGCCGGCGCATCCCGTTCTGGGGGGGGCGGAGCCGCGCTCAGCAACGTCAGACGTGTGGGTTCGCGTGGAGGAGCGTCCTGGTTCGCACGTCCGTGAGCTCTGCGCTCAGCCTCCCCCGGAGAAGGGCGCACACGGGCGCGCTGGCTAGCGGAAGAGCCGGAAGGCCCTGGGCAGGCGCCCGTCTCTGCTGCCCAGCGCCGCCTGGATGTGCTCGTAGGTCGGCAGGTCGCTCAGGTCGCCCAGGGCGGCCACTGCCGGCTTCCTGCGCAGCATCTTCGAAGCAACTCGCTTGATGTCCTCCGGCTTCACGTTGCCTGGTGCAGGGCACAGAGCACAGGGAAGGCCTGACGCCACGCCCGCTCCCCTTCTCCACGTCGCTGAGTGGGCGGAGGGGATCGCAGGGGGCCCAGCCACCACCTCGGGGGGAGGGTCCAGGTGCAGTCGCGTCCGCCCGCAGGTGAGTTAGGGCGGAAGGACAGCGGTTAGTTTGGCTTAGGGAGTGGGGACATGGCCATGGTCTGAAATGACTGTCAGACACTGAGGGTGTGCCCCGCTAACAGGAGCTGAGTGGAGGAGCCCCACACAGTGGGCAAACAGAGGCCTACCCTGGGCGGCCCCAAGGGGGCGGGAACCAGAGATACAGGCCACGCCCCTGCCTGAGAAACCCGGGAACCCGCCCCCAGGCAAGGCACCTAGCAGAGCTGGTTTGGTATGGAAGACGAGGCCACAAGATCGGGTCCTGTTGTGCCTGGGGGCCTGAGGGGGTTCCCTGAGGGGGGACCGGGGTCCCCACAGGACCCTAAACACGTGGAACACGATGAAGCTGTGCCAGTTTCACACTGGGTGACTCACGTCACGACAGAGACGGGGCCAACCCTCTGAAACTCTGATGAGACTAAGACAAACCTGTCGCCCAGACCAAACCCAGCACACAAGCGGACAGCGTTCACACCCCCATGAAAGCCTTTCACGGGATGCCACAGAATCCAGGGGCCGAGACTCCTGCCGCAGGGCCCCAGAGGCCGCCCAGCTGGAGCGGCCGCCCCTGTGAGTGCCCGTGCCCTCGGGAGCGGTACTCACGGATGAGCGCGCACAGCTCGTGGGGCAGCTTCCGGGACCCGGTCGCCAGCACCTGCCTCCCCACGTCCTCGAAGATCACAGGCCGGGACTCCAGGTTCATCATGAGCATGGACATCAGCTGCGTCTTGGCTCGCTCCAGCTCCACCTGAGGGTCAAAGCCAGTCCACGGCCCAGCTGCCGCTGTCTGCCGGGCACTCGGCCAGCGCAGTGGCTCACGGAAATGGGGCGCGGCCACAGGTCCGCACTCGCCCGGGCTGAGCGAGGGGCAGACGGGCTCCCCAGTGGCTGCAGGCCCAAGTCCTGGGCGCAGCCCCCCGCGCTTCCCAGCTGCGCGTTTCCGGGTCAAGGTGGGACTTACGCTCTCTAGGGCCTGTTCCAGACTTGAAATGAGGAAGAAACAGTGCTTCCCCTGAGCGCTAGTTCATGGTTTGAAAAGTGTGTGTGTGAGTGCACGTACACATGCGTGAAATCTGCTGTTTGTACCAGCTCTGGCCCAGAAAGTCACAAGGCTTCTGAACTGTGAGGTCTCAAAGACGGAGTGAAATCTGAGGACATGAGAGGTCAGAGCGCCAAGGGCTGCCCATCCTCCTGACGCCGCTCTCCCTGCCACAGCTCCACGGGCGGCTGAGAGCGACCCAGACTCGCCCATAAGCTGGGAAGCACGTGAGGGAGCCGCAGAGCAGGTGGGGTCAGCCAGGGGCGAGCAGACCAGGTGCGGGGGGAGGGCTGAGGGGGGCTCCCCGCGGGGGCTGCACCGCTCTGGCCGGGACGCCAGCACCCTGCCACACTCACCGTGTCCACGGCGCCCCCCATCAGGACGAACTCCTTGGTGATGATCTCCACCATCTCTCGCACCTGCGGAGAAGGCAGGAGGGGAGCCTGAGCCGCTCGGGCCGCTCGGCGGAGACACCAGCCCTGCCCCCCAGGAGCGGCTTCGTCTGGGCGACGCAGGCCCAGGCTGGCCTCACCTGCCGGGGGTCGGCGCTGGCGTGGATGCACAGGAGGCCCGTGTCCTCGTAGCTGTGGTGGTAGGAGGTCGCGTTGTACATCCAGTGGTGCCTGTGGGGACACGGGGGGGTCCCCGGAAGGCGGTGTCACGGTCCAGCACCCCCTCAGCTGGGCCCGTGGCCCTGGGGACAGCAGGGCGCCCACCTGTTGAGCACATTGAGGTAGAGCCTGGTGAACATGCCCTTGCCGGGCCCGCCGGCCGAGAAGGAGCCGCCGCCGCCCATCATCATGTTCAGCACGGCGAAGGGGATGAAGTCTGCCTCCTGCAGGCGGGGGGACGGAGCTCAGCCGAGGGCACGCGCCCGGCCCGGGGCGCCGGGGACACCCAGCAGGGACTCACCAGGAAGGAGCAGCTCTCCAGCCCTATCATGATGTGCGTGAGCTCGGGGAACGGGGTCGGGCCCAGGCTGACGTTGGACATGTCCCTTTCCAGCTGCAGGCGGGGACAGTGCCGTGAGCGAGGCCACGCCACCCTCTCCAGTCAGCCCCCCGCCCGCCCGCCCTGGAGCCCGGCACGGCCCGGCGAGCCCCGGCTTCAGAGGACGCGTGCCGGGCCGAGACCGGGCGTGTTCAGGGCAGACCGAGAACGCCCAGCTCGTTCCAGCCCCTCCGAGCGATTGCGAGAGCAGAGCAGACGCACCCAGATGGTGTGTCTGTGACCCGAGGCCACGGGCCTCCTGTCCGCTTTACCTTGACGAGCCCCCCGGTGTACTGTGCCACCGACCGGTCCACGTCCACAGCCGCCTCACTGCCCCAGGCCGGCCGGGCGCCCAGGAGGTACCTCCGGGCGCACTCCACCAGGTGGTCGTGCTCCACGCCCACGCCCGCCAGCACCATGCGGTCGGGGGTGTAGTAGCTCCGCAAGTACGAGTGCAGCGCCGCCCGGTCCACTCTGGCTATGTTCTCCGTGGGGCAGAATCGGTGCAGGCCGACCGTGTTCTCTCTGTACGCAGCCTGGCGGGGACAGCGAGAGGCTCGGGCGACACGGAGAACACGCCAGCTCCCCTCTCGTGAGCAGGGACGCCCACCGCCAGCCCGGGGTGCTGCTGCCTGGCAGTGACGCCGTGTGTGCTAAGAGGGAAGCCTGGCCCTCCGGAGCGCAGGCGGGCCCAGCTGTAGGACAGAAGGCTCGCTCTGGAGAGGGTGGGGGAAAAGCATTGCTGCTGGAAGAGCTGGGAAGTCCAAAGCTTCCTAGACACAGGCTCAAAAACTGAGAATGTCCTGCCAGCACCCGTGCCCTGCGAGGGCATCAGGCAGGCCAACGACCCCTCCCACGAGCCCTGCCCCAGGGCCACCAATGCGGGTGGCGCCAGCCCTGGACTGTCCTTCACCTCATGAATCATCTCGGTGAGCAGGGGCTCCGGGTCGGGCCGCATGCTGAGGTCCTGCAGCTCGAACTGGACAGCCATCCGAGCCATCTCGATCTCTTCGTCTGTGGAGCACACGGAGACCAGGCTCACCCCGGGCAGCCCGTGGAGGCGGCCGCGCAGCCTCGGTGGTGGGTGTCGGCGGTCTCCGCCGCCTCCATCGGGGGAACGCGTGTGGGGGGGAGCGTGCCCCACGGGCAGCTGCCGGGCCCTGCTGCGAGCCTGGACTTGCTCCCTGAGAGGCACGGACCCTGGACCTTCTCCAGTGTTGTGTGACGAGGACCAGGGGTGTGACGTGCTCAGGGAGCCCTGGACACAGGACGGCGGCCCAGCAGGCCAGGCTGTGTGCACGGCAGCGCGGACGGGCTGCGGCACCTGCGGGGCTGCCCCTCCCCCTCCCGCACGGGGCTCCGAGCCCAGCCACGTGCGAGGCTGAGGAAGGGCCTGGACAAGGGCGGGGAGGCGGGTGTTTAACGCCAGTCAGGGTGCCCTTCTGAAGGGAGAGGATCGAGTTCGCTGACCTGTCCAAGGGTGCGGGGTGGGGTCAGAGTACGAGGCACCAGGGTGCTCCCACGCACCATCATTCCCAATGACACTCACAGGCCGGTGGGCCCGTGTCCCCAACGCGGCTCTTCCCCGAAGTAGGGCTCCCACCCACCAGCCCCCCGGGCGGCCTGGACACGCACCTGTGAGCCTTGGGTGCAGGACCACGTCAGCCAGCAAGCCAACCACCGTGTCCAGGCCTCTAGAATCGGCAGACACGGCGTACATGGTGGTGTCTCTGGGAAAACAACGATGCCAGCACTGAGGCCACGACAAGGACACGCCGCGGAGCACTTTCTGTCACGCGGCGTCGCCCACAAGCACATGTTCGGCGCCTTTCCCTTCCCATCTTCTGGAGTCGAGTTCTGGCAGGCCGGTGCCGAGCGAGCCCTGGCCCAGACAGAGTGGACGGGAGGCAGCTGAGGAGTTCCGCTGGGCACAGGCGCCGCCAATGAACCACTGCATCCCGGGACGTGTGTCCTAAACGGACGGTTGGTCACCGTGGGGACGGAACTGGCCCTAGACAGCTGGGGTACAAAGACGGGTGGCGGCGGCAGCTCACTGCATGCGGAGGCGCTGTGGTCAGCGGGCGGGCTAGGTCGGCCAGGGAAGGCACAGGCTCGCCCACCACAGAGCCCAGACGGGGCACAGCCACGGGGGAGGTCACGCAGAGGAGGTGCATCCTCGGGGACGAGAGTGCACTCGGGAGGCCAGACACGGCCGCGGCGCCTTTGCAGGAAAGGGGCCGTCCTTGGCGGGGCTGCAGGACCGCGTGGGAGCAGCAGGAATAAAGGCCCGAGCTGACGGTGCACGGGCTGTCAGGGCCAGGACACGGAGCACAGTGAGTCTGAACTTCGCTGACGGGCAGCTGGGGGCCAGAGGGCTCTGAGAAGACCTTTTCTGGACACGGGATGTGCTGCCCCCACGGTCACTCTGATTCCTGGTCTCTGACCTGTGTTCTGTGCGTGACCTTCGACGTTCAGGGTCACAGCACCGAGACCACTGAGAAAGCACTGCTGGGCCTTTGCACCCGCTGTCCCAAGGGTCTGAACCTCCTCCCTTTGTTCCGTTTGGCAAAGCCGTTTGAGAAGCAGCCCGCAAGTCCAGTTTCCTGTCACTCCTTGCCTGAGTCCACACCAAGTCGGCTGCCTGTCCCCCATGCTCCCACCACCCTCGGTTCCTGGCTCAGTCACCGAGCCCACGTCCCCGTGGGGACCGCGTGGCCCTCGAAGTGCTCCTCTGTGTGCATCTTGCCCACCCAACTCTGCCCCGCGGACCTCCACGGCCTCTCTGGTGAGGGGCTCAGTGGGACTCTGACTGAGACTGAGCACGGCCCCGCGTGGGAGCCACACGGGCTGGTGTGGGAATGCGGTGTACCTGGACGTCTGACAGTCACAGATGCCCCCGTGCTTTTCCAAGGTGAGCAGGATGCCATCTCTGCTGTCGAAACGATCAGTGGACTAGTGAGAACAAGCGAGAAAACTGCTCAGGCTTCAGCAGTCGGGAACCCCCGCCCCCAGGACACACTTTAATAGGAAAAAGCTTACTTTTGCTTTCAAAACACTTGAAATCAAATTACCTTTTATTGCCACTGACTTAACAACTTAGTAATTTATTAAAATAACCACTCTAAAAAAGCAAAGCTATACAGCCCTACCTGGTGTGGCTCAGTGGATTGAGTGCCTGCGTGCGAACCAAAGGGTCGCCGGTTCGATTCCCAGTCAGGGCACAGGCCTGGGTTGCGGGCCAGGTCCCCAGTAGAAGACGCACACTGATGTTTCTCTCCCTCCCTTTTTCCTCCCTTCCCTCTCTAAGTAAGTAAAACCTAAAAAAAAAGCAAAGCTATATAGATTCTTCCCAAAAACATTCTCAAAATTCAGAAGCCGAGCACTGACCGAAAATGCCAACTTTTCCAAAAAGTGAGCAATTCCACTAAGGTATTTTGCTTCATATCTTGATCCTGAATTAATAAGAACTGGCAGTAAAAAAAAAAAAATTGACAGGTTAAATCAATGTTCAAAAGAGAAAGTTTGCTCAAAGGAAACCTCTCAGTTATAACTGTGCACATGACCGAACAGGGAAATTCAGCCTCACGAGGGGGAGGGACAGTGGGACGGCAGATCGCAGGTGTGCGCGTCTGCCAACACTAACAGAGTCGCACACTGCACACTGGTGACCGAAAGCTTTTCGTTACGTGAATGTAGAAGGACAGCAGCCCGCTGCCAGGCCACCGGGCACCCTCCGGCCACCCCGAGTTCCAACTCTGCACCATGCTCCTTCGCTCAGGACCCGAGTCATAAATGACGCAGCCACGACACCACCGACAAACAGCACTTACTTCCTACCGTACAAAACTGTCCAAACTTATTTTGGGACGCCACACGAAGCCCATTGTCCAGCGTGGTAACTTTGGTCTCAAACTTTTCCTGTCCATCGACTGTGGCGAAAATGGGCTGTGGCACTCCGGGTAAGGGAGCGGAGAGGGGGACGCTGGGGTAGGCGCCGCCACTGCTGAACGGTCTGCACGCAGGGCCCCCAAACCTGAAACAGAAGTCAGCCCAGTTACAACCAGGGTGAGAAACCGGGACCTGGGGGCACCACGCAGGTGCGGTTGGTCATGTTTTGTCTGCACTGAAAGCCGACACGTGCCTTTCAAAAGGGTCTGTTCTGCAAGCCTGGGAACTCAGAGGAGTGGGCAGTGGGGCACCGTGCCAACGCGGGTAGCCCAGGGACCTACAGCAAGTTCGTGCCTGGGGTCTGCCCTGCCACTTCTGTGAAAAGGCCTCGAGAACAGCAGGTCCCTCCAAGGCGGCATGCGGGTGGCTACAGCCCCTGCACACAGAGCACTTGGCGCGGCACAGGCTTGAAGGACCTGCAGGGTCTGGCCCCCACTCCGCCGGCAAACTTGCCTCCTAGCCCCTTCTCCGCCTCCCCACAAGGTCTCCCTCACGCTGGCAGGCTAGTCCAGGGGATGATCCCTTGGACAAAGCTTCCCTTGTCCATGTCCCCAGCCACCAGCTCTCGCTGGCACTTTGCACGTGGCTACCGCCCAACGCTCCTCCAGAAGCTGGTCTCTACCGCACTCGCACGACTACCGTTTAGAGCAGGCGCTGTGGACCCACGGCCCCGGGGAAGCACCTTCCCACCGCAGCCCAGGCGCCGCAGCTATTAGACACAGTAACAGGACAGCAGTCTGTTGCTCGAATGAACGCGCCAGGGTGGAAAAAGGCAGCCCTGGCCCCTCGGGCGGACGGCGAGGCTGGAAAAGCCAACTGTCCACAGGCAGAGGGCAGGGCACGGCCGCGGCGTGGACCGAACCCCGGCTCCGCGGCCCGGGTAGCCAAGGCCCCGCTGGTTCCGCCTCGTACGGGACAAGCGCGCGCAGAAAGAGGCCCGGGCGGAGGCGACACGTGACGTGGGCCCCGTCTTGTCGGCGGGAGTGGATCCAACAGCCGGGGAGCGGATCAACGGATGGGGCTCAGGGCCCATGCCTGGGGCGCCAGGCAAGGAAGCGCCTCCGGGACCAGGGTGAGCCCGGGCCCGCCCATCCGGCGCCGCGTCTGGGAGTCGGGGAACCAGAGGCCGAACGTCCTGGGAGTCGTCGGCCGCCCCAGTCGACCCTTGGCTCACCTCCGCCGCGGGCGGCCCCAGGCACGCGAGCCTCGCAGCAGCCGCGTCGCGGCCAGCACCACCGCCGCCATATTGTGTCTCCGCCCACCGCTTCTGTCGTCACTTCCGGCGCCGCCTTCTGCGCCCCGCCCCCATCGGCGCCGGCGCTCGTTTCCGGTGCTCGGAGCAGAAGCCGCAGCGAGAGGCTCGGAGCGGCGGCCCAGCGGCGGGCGACGGGGCGGGGGACTCGGGCCGCGGCCGGGGCGGAGCCGGAGCCATGGAACCGCCGCTGCCGGGCTAGGGAGGGCCCGCGTCCCCGGCCCCGCGGCGATGGCGGGCTACGCGCGCCGCCCGGGCGTCACCCCGCTGTCCCGGGCCCGCAGCCTGGTCATTCCGGACGGTGAGCGGCCGAGAGGGCGGGTCGGCGTGGGGGGCGGGGAGGGGGCCCCAGGCAGGCGCCCCAGGCTCCGGGCCCGCGCCCACTCGGGGTCTGGGCGCCGGCCCCGCGGGTCGCGCGGAGGTGCAGGTGAGGCCGCCCCTCAGAGCGCTGCGCGGCGCGCAGTGAAGTCCCTCTCATTGTTATTCCAGCTGCAGCGTTCTATGAGCGCCGGTCTTGTCTCCCCCAGCTAGACTGTGAGCGCCCCCATGGCAGGGACCCGGACTCCCACTTCTTCGGCATTCGGCCGACGTTTATGTGCTATGTGCCCAGTCCGGTGCTAGCTTCCGTGGGAGACACAGGTGAGAGACAAGCCTCAGGGTCCCCGGGTCCTGGCACTACCTGTCGGTAGCTCTGCCGTAGCACTGACTCACCCCTCGACCCAGCGGTGACCGCTGAGCGCCACTGTGTGCCGGCACTGAGAATACAAAGGTGGAGAGCATCCTGTCGCTCGGAGCTCACAGTCTGGTCTTGGGGAGACCCTTCCTCCCAGACAGACAGTTCCTTTCGTAGGGTGGCAGGTGCCCAAATAAAAGTGTACCTCTGGGTGCTGGAGGGAGGGCAGGGGAGCCCTCATTTGGAGGCATGCCTGGAAACGGCTGCAGCTGGGCCGTGGCCAGTGCCAGTTCACTCTTTCTACCCGAGAGGCCGCCTCACTCCCCAGCCGGGATGTGCAGGGCATGATCAGGTGCCCACATTGGGGCCAAGAGCTGATGGCAGCCCCGGGGGCATTCGGGAGGTGCCCCAGACAGAAGACACACACAGCCCCACTGAGCATCAGAACCTGCTGGAGCTTTTCCTGAGTCACAGGGGCCAGGGCCCTTGGAAGGCAGACTCTCTCCAAGGCACAGTGGGGGGGTCATGTTTGAAAGGCCCCCCTAGGCTGTGAGAAGCCCTGGAGTGGAGACTCTGCATCAGGGAAAGTTGTGGCCACCAAGCTCCCCGGGACCACGGGGGTGACGCTTTCTCTTTGCAGATTTTGTCTACGGAAAGGGGAAGGGCACTAAGCAAAGTCCAGCGGGAGCCCAGGAGACGCCTTTTGGAGGTAGAGTGCTTCCGTAGTGGCTTCTCTCTGTCGGTCCGCCTCTCGGGGCCAGGCCGGCGCCCGGGGGCAGGGCTGCCCATGATAGTGTAGGCCTCTGTGCCTGTGGCTGGCAGAGCAGGTGGGGAACGCACGCTCTCGACCTCGACTCCAGGGTAGAAGGGAAGAGGGTGTGACCTGAGACAGGAGGGAGGGCAGGAAGGTGGGAAGTCACTCCTGGGGGTCCGAGAGACAGCAAAGGCTGGAATCCTAGGAGCCAGCTTCACACCAGGCTGGTGGCCCGGCTCAGACCATTGGTGGACTGACAGGGCCGCAGCCTGGCTGATGAGGTAGTGGGCGCGGGCGAAGGAAGGAGGGAAGGGAAAAGGGAAGGGGGCGGGTGAGTTGTGAGGGTGGAGGCGGGGCCTCTGAAGCTGGGACCAAGCTGTGGGAGTGCAGGAGCGTCCCCCACCCAGGTGGCCTCTGTGCCCCGGGCTGTGGCCCGAGATCTGCGGGGGGCAGGGGGGGTGGAGAGAAAGGGAGGATGAGGAAGGGGCTCGTTTTACCTGCCTGCTTTCTCATTTCCTGGCGTCACTGAGTTCTGGTACAGCGCTGAGGGCGGCATTCCCAACTTAGCTAGGGTTGTGTCCTGGAAAGAGAAACGAACCGGGGAGTCCCCCTCTGACGACCTTCAGGAGACTTTATGCGTGTGACGGTCATCATTGTTTCAGATGACAAACTCGGAGATCTCGAAGAGGCAAACCCATTCTCCTTTAAAGAGTTTCTGAAAACCAAGAACCTCAGCCTGTCGAAAGAGGACATAGGCAACAGCAGACTCTACTCGAAGGTGACCTTACACACACCCGCAGAGCAGGACTCTCGATTCGCAGTGTGTCTTGGGGGAGGTCGGGCGGAGGGCATGGGGGATGCGAGGCAGCCGCCAATGCTGACGGGGAAGTTGTGGGCGTCCCTCCTGGCTCGTCCTGTTCCCCTGGGCAGATGGAGCCTCCGCTCCAATTTGGACCGTCCCGAAGAGAGGCCTGCGGCGGCGTCTGGGCCTGAGCCTTGCCCCCCGCCCCCTGTGTCCTTCAGGAAGCCAAGAGGCACTCACTGGGACTCGATGGTAGCTCCCCAGCCTCCCAGCCGGTGGGCTTCGGCCTGGAGTACCAGCAGCCATTTTTCGAAGACCCGACGGGGGCCGGTGACCTCCTGGATGACGACGAGGACGAGGCCGGGTGGACCGGGGCCTACCTGCCGTCCACCGTGGAGCAGACCCTCTCCTCGCGGGACACGGCCAGTGCGTCGCCCTGCAACACGTACATCTCCTTCTTCTCCAGCCCCTCGGAGCTGGCAGGCCCCGAGTCCCTGCCCCCGTGGACGCTGAGCGACTCCGACTGCCGCATCTCCCCCGCGGGGAGCCCCAGTGCGGACTTCGCAGCCCACGGAGAATCCCTGGGGGACAGGCACCTGCGGACGCTACAGATAAGCTACGAAGCGGTAAGTGAAGGGCTGCGTGCCGGCGCCCCGGTAAAGGGCCTGTGTCTGAGCAGGGTCCCCAGAGAACACCTGCGGCCTCCTGGTGTCCTCGGGGCCTGGGTTTTGGCTCCAGGGCAAGACAGTTTCCGGCGTAGCAGCCTGCCGTCACGTCGCCGTGTGGCGCTCTCACCCGGGCTGACCAGCGAACAGAGCCCATTGAACCGTGTGGTGCGGTGCGGCCAGCACAGGACTGGACCGTAACAAAGTGGAGGGAGACCTCCTGAGGGCTGCCCCGCAGCCACGGGTCCGCTCCTGCTGTCGTCGGCTTGGGCGTCTGGCCACACGTTTTGGGTACATCTTCCCCAGCGTTACACTGGCCGAGAGCAGAGTGGCGTGCGTGAAATCGGAGTCTGTGACCGTAGTCCTGAGCCGTCGCCTCCGCACACGGCATCTCTGCAGGGGAGCGGTGGGCTGGCTCTGCGGAGTGTCTGTTCCCCGAGAAGCCCCAAGGTCGGGTCGCAGAAGAGCAGGCCCCCCTGGGGGGACCGGCCGAGCCTCTGACAAGGGTGTCCTCTCCCCGCAGCTGAAGGACGAGAACTCCAAGCTGAGGAGAAAGCTGACCGAGGTGCAGAGTTTCTCCGAGACGCAGACCGAGATGTAAGCCCCCGGCCAGAGCTGCGGCTGGGAACTCGGGCGCTCTGGCTGTGCGCAGGCGGGACCGTGCCCATCAGCCTGGGTCCGCGTTCCAGTCCGCGTCGGTCCTCAGCGTCAGGCCCCTTTCTCCCATCGAAGTGGTCCTTTTTCCTCACGTTTTACTTCGACTTTAGAGGGGGAGGGGGAGAAGCACCCACTGCTGCTCCACTCGGCGTGCTCATGGGCTGACCTCTACACGCACGCGCCCTGACTGGGGACGGGATGCACGGCCCTGGCGCGCCGGGACAGTGTTCTAACCGACCGAGCACCCTGGCCAGGGCCTGGTGCATTTGAGACGCTGTCCCTGTCCGCCACACCGAGGACAGAGTGGTGGGCCGGCAGACACCCCGCAAGGGGTGTGCCTGGCACTGGCCCAGGCCCTGCAGAGGGGTCGCCTTGCGATTGCCTCGCCGAGGTGGTCTGTCTGGAGCAGCGGGCACTCGGGGTCTTCGCGGCGCGATCCGGCCGGAGTGCCCGTCAGCAGCGGTGCTGGAGTCAGGCGCGTGAGTTGCTAGTGACGCAGGTGTGTTCCTCCACAAGGGTGAGGACGCTGGAGCGGAAACTGGAAGCAAAAATGATCAAGGAGGAGAGCGACTACCACGACCTGGAGTCCGTGGTTCAGCAGGTGGAACAGAACCTGGAGCTGATGACCGTGAGTACGGGGTGGCGCCAGCGGGAGGGGGGCGGGGGGGTGGAGCCTCCGGTGTGCCGCTGAGCTGGACCGGCGCCGCACCCCCGAGGTCCCAGAAGCCATCAGCGAGCAGCGGCCCTCACAGTGGCCATGGGACTGGGCGGGCCTGCTGGTGGGGCGGGGCAGGGTGAGGGCACCGGGTCACAGGACCGTGTCAGTGGCTCTGACACGCGTTGCTGTCTTTGGTGACAGAAGCGTGCAGTAAAGGCAGAAAGTCACGTCATGAAGCTGAAACAGGAGATAGGCTTGCTCCAGGTACTGAGAAGGTCTGGAGTGTCGTGTGTTGGGGGGAAGGTCCCCGGGGCTGTGGCCTTGCTGGCCGCCTGGGTGGTGTGCGCCCGCCCTCAAATCTCGTTCCCCGGCTTAGGGCCCAGGACAGGCCGAGGCAGGGGGAGGCCCAGGGCAGCGGGGAGGCCCGGGGAGCCCCCATTAAGAAGCAGCCCTTCTGTCGGGGCTGGGCCCCTCCTTCCGAGGCGCCGGGTTGGCTTTAGGGGATGGTCCCGGCCATCGAAGATACCCTAAATGGATGGCCACGCCCCCGCCCCAGGCGCAGGTCTCCAACTTCCAGCGTGAGAACGAAGCCCTGCGCTCGGGCCAGGGCGCCAGCCTGGCGGTGGTGAAGCAGAACACGGACGTGGCCCTGCAGAACCTCCGCATGGTCATGAACAGTGCACACGCCTCCATAAAGTGAGTGTGTCGGTCGAGGGGCAGGGGCAGGGTTCTTTGCACCCTGGTGGCGGGGCTCAGGACAGGGGTGCGCCAGGGATTCCGTGAGCCCTGACATCTTCGGGGGGCACTGGGCCAGCGGGCTCTAACCTGCCACATGATGACACTTATCTGGGTGGCGTGGGTGTCAAGGCGCATCCCCACTCCCCCCACTTTGAATTGGCTCCTCCGAGGTCTGCTGTGGTGCCCTGGCGGGGAGAGCCCCTGGGAGACGGCAGTGGTGTCTGAGGCCCCACACCTGGGTCCCCTGGCTGGGCACTGCGAGGCAGCAGTGGCCACAGCAAAGGCTCTCGGGGGCGCGGGGCGCCTGTCCTGCTGACGGCGCGGCGAGGGTCACTGCGGGGTGGAGCCGGGACCTCCAGCGCCTGGGCCACCTCTGCTCAGCCCCTCTTGTTCTCTCGGGTGACGTGGAAGTGGTCCGTGACCTCCGTGTTCTCATTTTAGGCAGCTGGTTTCTGGAGCCGAGACGCTGAACCTTGTTGCTGAAATCCTTAAATCTATAGACAGAATTTCTGAAATCGAGGAGGAGGCAGAGTCTTGAGAAGCTTCTAGCTCACAGCTCTGTTTACATTCTGAAATCACTACTTACTGGATTTTAAAATGCCATTGTATCTTTAAACATGCACTCTTCTCAGTAAAAACACTTACCACGAGATACTAATTCCACGACCCGGAGCAGTGTTATTCGCCAGCTGCCGCAAGGAGCACTCCTTGGTGGGAGTGGCGCCTGTCTTCTGCATGGCGCTTCCTCGGTGAGCTCCCCGCTGTGGGCTCGCTCTGGGGCCCACTGGGAGACGTTTGCATAAGTGCTGCTGGTTTTTTAAAGTTACTGAAAATGGAAACAGTTCTGTGATGCGGATCTTCCATCTGTATTCCAGAACGTTCATTGTAAGATAAGTTCAGTCGACCCTGTTGCGTTCACAAGCGAAGAAAAACACTATAAACAAGCCAAAATTCAGATCGTTGTCTTGGACAGGGACTCGTGCCTTTTCGCCATCATGCAGCGCCCCTCTGGCCCCGCCCACCGCTGCAGTCTTCGCGGCAGGGGCGGGGCCCTGCAGGGGGCGCCCCGTGTGGCGGTGGTGGACGCCGCTGCTCTGCCTCAGGGACCAAGCTCGGCACAGGTGCTGAACTGTGAAGCCGTCGAGATGCACCTTTTTGGGGGCCTTTAGGTTTGAAAAAGTTGTTTTGGCTGGAGAGTTTGGACACACATTCCACGTGGCCTTTGGTACAGTGAAGCTCGAGGCCAGGAGTCCGGCCGCCACACAGACCCTCCCCGGGCCAGTGGGCACCAGGTCTCTCGGGCTGCCTTACCAGCTGCTTTCCGACGTCGGGGGGCACGAGGTGCCCTCTGTGCCTTCCTGGCTGTCTTCCTGTGGATGTTATTTTTTAAAACAAACTTTCCCTCCTGTTCAGATGGACAGCTTTCCTAATAAACTCTAAAGCTCACATGCTGTGTCCTTTTGTTCTGTCTTAGTTGTGCTGGAGAGCCAGGTGGCTGTCCACCGACCCCAGGGCCAGGCCTCGTCCTCGTCGTGGTGGGTGATTTGTGCTGGCGCATCAGCGTCAGGCCCTGCCTGTGGGGTCCGGGGCGGCTCCAACTGCAGCTGCCTGGGTGGAGAGCAGCTGCACGAGCGGACTCCAGACAGACGGGATTTCAGAATTAGGGTGTTCTAGGAGGCCGTGTGCTTGAGTTTTGAAAAGATGATTAAACTGCTAAGCCTCTGATCCTAACCGGAGAAGAGAGCCTTCCAGAAACCAGCCTGGAGCCCCAGGCCCACCTGTGCGCCAGCCTGCTGGTAAAAGCCGGTTCTGCTGACCTGGGGCAGAGCCGGAAGTGCTGGAATGCGGTTCCCTGCTGTGCGGCCGCACAACCGCTCTGCAGAACCTGGGAGGCGGGGCCTACCTGGGGGGCACAGCAGTGTTTGGGGCTGGGGAATACTCAGCAGGTCACCAGGCTGGGCCGACCGGGTGCCCCCCCCCCCCGTGCACCCCTACCCTCTGTGCCCTCAATGCTTCGTGCAGCAGAGGGCGGGATGGACACAGGCTTTACTGCACGGTTCTCTTTTTGAGTCGTCTGAACTGTTCCCCACTAAAAGCCCTGAGCATAACAAGTCACACTAACCAGTCGCTGATCTCCCACCTCTGCGTCTGGATCCCTGCCCCGCGCGGCAGGTTCGTGCTGCACCAGCCCTTCACGGCTCCGCCTTCTGGCGCTCGCTTTTGGCTGGCCCATGGGAGGCCAGCTGGCTGCTTTGGGGGCAGTGGTCCCGCGCATGAAGACTTGCCAACGACCCTGTGCTCACTTCACCAGCACAGATACTAAGATGGAAACAACACAGAGGATAGCACGGCCCCTATGCAAACATGGCACGCAAATTCATGAAGCGTTCCATTTTAAAGAGAGGGGAAAAAAAGACGCCCCGCACACACAGTTGGGTCGGCGACCCCGCGGGCGGTGCAGGTAGACAGACACCCAGCAGGTACTTGGCAGGTTTCCTCACTGGTGGCTCAACCGAAACCCTGGATCCAACTCACAAAGAACTGAGAGCAGGAGGTAGGTACCTGCTGGGCGCGCGGTCCCAGCTATCCGGCCGTGAGGCGTGCGCACGCGGACAGTGCCGGGGACGGCCGCGCGGGGGCAATGTCGGCCCGCCCGCCCAGGGCCAGTCCCCGGCGTGCCCAGCGCTCGCGGAGGCGGAACTTCCGGTCCACGGGGCCCCAGGCGCGCAGCTGCCGGAAGCGTGGAGCAGTGGCGGCCGGCCCGTCCGCCTGGAGGGTGTGGTGAGGGCTTGGCTCCACGGGCCCGGGGCGGGGAGGTAGGAGAGGGTGGTGAGCTTGCGTGCTGCCGGCCCCGCGGCCTTGGCTGGCTCCCAGCTGAGTTCCGTCGGTAAGCATTTCAAGTGTAACCCGTCGCTGGGTGCAGGGACGGGGGCTGCCCCGAGCCTGGCCGCTCTGTCCCCGTCGGTCTCCGACGGGAGAGGCCGGGTCGGGGGCTGGGACGCTCTCCCTTCCACCTGTTTTTGGTCCCGGGGCCTGGGCTGGGCTCCTCCGGCTGTTTCCCTGCCCCTGTGTTATTCTCCCGCTTCCCTGCCCAGCCTCCGCCCACTTTCAGACTCAGACCGGGGCTCCGGTTCCCTTCGCAGGCGTCGGCGCAGTGTCGGTCGCGACAGGCGCTGTTCTAGCTGCTGGGGCCCGGCAGGACCCACAGCGAACCCACCCTCTGTGCATCCAGCTGTGGCCCATGGCATTGTCCACCCGACTGTCACCACTCCCTGCCCTTTCTGCGCTGGGAGACGAGCTCTCTGGTGGCGTGCCTGTGGGAAGGCACCAGGCAGTTGGGCCATGTTGGTGTCCATTTCTCCCGCAGCCTTTGGCAGGCCAGACCCATGCTGGTGGCTTCAGCACCTGATGGCAGAGAGCCGAGTCTGTGGGGCGTGGAGGGTGGCATGGCCCATCCCCAGGCCCCCCGTCAGGCCTCTAGGAGCTGAGTCTGCGTTGGCAAGGCTCCTGCCATCCCCTGCAAACCAGCACGTCTGGGGCGGGCACCCGCACACGGTGGATTCTAACTTCCGGTGACATGTTTTGGAGGCAGGTGGAAGCCATGGACGTAGATGCGGAAAGAGAGAAAATAACACAAGAGATAAAGGAGCTGGAAAAGATTTTGGATCCCAGCTCCTCGAATATCAACATGGAGGTCTCGGAATCGAGTCTCGACTCGGATTCTGAGGCAGGTAAGCTCCCGGGCTGTGGCCTCCTCCAGGGTGCAGAGCAGCCACTGTGTGCTGGGCGCCTGTCTGCCACGTGACCCTGCTACTGCTGGGACCCGGCCGTCTTTACCCCTCGGACAGTTTCCTGCGGTCCCTTCTTCACCAGCCCCGGCCCTGCAGGACGCACAAGTGTCCTGCACCATGGTGGGCTTCCGCATTCCCGCTGTCCTGGGACAGGCCCCCCAGGACTCAGTGGGTCCCCTGGCCTGGACATTCACCGTGCCCGAGCCCCGCCCCCACCCCGCCCCTGCCCGTCTTCCCTGGGCTCATCCAGATGCCCTCTCTCGGGGTCCCCTGCCGTTCAAGCTCATATCCTGCCCACCTGCACGCCCTCTGTGCCGCCCTGGGGCCTGAGCGCCCTCACACAACAACCAGTGGAGGCTTGCCTGCTGTCCGGGGTTCCCCAGGCTTCCCGCCTCTGAGGCCAAACTTGTCCTGGTTTTCGGCCCAGCCAAGGCCTCGGGGCCTGTCTCCTCCCTGGCTTGTCTCTGCAGTCTGTGTTCTCTGAGTTCCTGGGGTGCTTTGTGTGAGGCCCCGTCTTCTTTCTCACTGGCCCTGCCCCCAGCCCAGCACCAGCCGGCCTGTCAGCGCAAGCTGCTCGGCCTCCGTGTGCTGCCGGGGGGGCGGGGCCCAGCCACGCGCGTCTCGTGCACAGGTCTCTCGGCCCTTCGCTCCCCTGCGCCTGCCCAGCAGGTGGGCCGTGGGCTGCGCTGCTGGCTGGCCCCTCCGTGCCAGGGTGTCCCCTCACCAGCCACCGGTTTCTGTCACTGTCACGGTGCTCTGCTTTCGTCCCCACAGATTCGCAGCCCGACGAGGACCTGGATGCTGCCGGTCCCCCGATCTCGGTAACTACGGGCCTGAGCTGGCTGCGCCCCGTGGCAGGCCCACCACCCTTGTAGCCTGCGGGAGGGGGTGCGCTGTGAGCTGGTCTTGGTGTTCCTGCGACACGAAAGCCACGTCAACGTGCTCACCATCAAGACCGAGTGACTACTGCCGCGAGGCTGGGGCTCATCCCGCCTCACATGCCCGAGCTTGTGTGATCTCAGCGTGACGTCACACTCGGAGCGCAGGCAGGGGCCGCCCTCACCTCCCTGCCTCGCGCGCCCGGTCTGTACGTGGTGCGCAGGACGGACGATGCTGGGCCAGGCGTCACTCAGGCGGGTGACTGGTAACTCTCCTCTGGTTGCTCCGGAGCTTTCCGCGACTTGGGAGGATTTCTGTAGGTGCTTCTGTTTCTCCGCCCCGCGAGCGGGAGCGCGCCGCCTGCCCTCTGCAAGGCCGGCAGCCCGCCCTGGGCCGACTGCGGCTGCAGACGCGCTGCCTTCTGACGAGTGCGGGCCACGTCCACTGCCTGGTTCCGGGTGCGCCACAGCACCGTCACCTACCTGTGACGGAAGTCCCACGGGCGCGTCACAGAGTCCAATTTTCACAGTATTTTCACTGTAGAAAGTGAAGCTACTCACTTCCTCGTGCCTCCCCCAGCCCAATTCCTAGAAATCGAGTTTCCCCGCTTTCGATGAGGGAGGGGGTCCGCTCTGTGGAATTCCGTGTCCGGGTGGTCTTGCCGGTCTGGAGGCCGTGCCGTGGGCTCAGAGGCTGGCCGCAGCACCAGGGTCCCGAGGACGGGGAGCGTCCGTGTGCCCCGCTTCCTCGCCTGCAGCCCGCCGCTTGTGCGCAGGAAGAAGAAGGGTGGGGTGGAGCCAGCAATGACGAGGACGACCCCAAGGAGAAGATGCTTCCCGAAGACCCAGAGACGTGCCTGCAGCTGAACATGGTCTACCAGGAGGTGGTCCGAGAGAAGCTGGCGGAGGTCAGCCTGCTGCTGGCCCAGAACCGGGAGCAGCAGGTAGGACAGGGTCCTGCCCCAAGGAACCCCCGCCCCCAGCCAGGCCTCCGGGGACCGGGTCCCTTCTCCACAAGGAGAGTCTGCCCTGCCCACGGGCCCCTGTGTCCACAGGAGGAAGTCATGTGGGACCTGGCAGGGTCCAAAGGCCCCAAGGTGAAGGACGGCAAGAGCCCGCCTCTGAACTTGTACATCGGGCACTTCCTGAAGCCCTACTTCAAGGACAGGGTCACTGGAGTGGTGAGTCGCAGCGCAGGCAGGCTCGGGGAGGGCTCGCGTCCCCACAACGTGCTGTCATGGACTCCCTCGGTCTTCGGGGCAATACTCTCTGACACCCCGAAACTCTCCCGGGCCCTGGGACGTGGGCGCTCGTCCTTCCGAGGCGTCGTGGACGCCACCTTGGCAGCCTTGGCTGGCCATGACGGTGTGGGGCCGGCCAGCGGCAGCCCTCCCGCCTCGTCGACCCGTCTGCCAGGCCACTCGGTGGGGCTGAGGGGAGGGTCCATAGTCCACAGCTGGCCCTCTGGCGACGCCGAGTCCTCTGACAGGGGCCTCCTGCCAACGAGGACGCGAGGGAGAAGGCCGCCCAGGGCATCAAGACCTTCGCGGAGCTGCTGGTGACCAAATGTAAGGGCTGCGCCCGGCACGGGGAGGCCCGGCCGCTCTCCCAGGCGCGTGCCGGTCCCCACAGCCCCTCCCGGGCTTCGGCGGCTGGGACGGGCCCCGACGCTGAGCGTGCCCCGCCACGGCCTAGAGGGGCCTAGAGGGGCCTAGAGGGGCTCTCCGTCCCCTCTGACTCTGCGTGGGAGTCGGGGCCCGGGGCGGGCGAGGGGCCCAGGGCTGCCGGCCCGCGTGCCCACTGCCCAGCAGCCGTCTGTCCTCAGGGAAGAGCGGGGAGAAGGCCTTGCTCAGACAGGCGGTGGTGAGCGACCGCCTGCAGCGCCTGCTTCAGCCCAAGTTCCTGAAGTGAGTCTGCGGGGGCCGCGGGGCCCCCTGCTGCAGTGGGGGGCGGGGCCCCGGGCTGAGTCCTGAGGGGGCAGCAGCACGCGGGGCCCCTGTGTCAGTGGGGTTGGCCGAGCCACCACGCTCAGCGGTCAGACTCTGGCAGTCTCTCTGACTGCAGTGCCTGCGGCCGGCCAGGGGGCCCACCGGCCTGGGTTTGCCACAGGGGTGGTTGGGCCTCTCCTCGGGGTGCAGGACAGGTGGGTCTTCTCCCTGACCTGCGCCGGAAATGGGCACACATGGGCTTTAGGGCAGGCCTCCAGCCCAGCCTTGTCACTGGGCACAAGGGACGAGCCCTCGGTGACGGCCAGAGGGGGTGTCCCAAGCCCCGTGTGGGCAAAGAACCTGAGGCTGCTGGGAGGGGGCGAGCTTGTCCTTGGGGTCGGAGTCCAAGCCAGACCCCCGGTCAGTGCCCTTACCGCTGTGCTGGCGCTGGGACCCACGCTGTGTGGGCTCCGCATCCCTGGAAAGGCCCGGCCGGCCCCGGGGCCCCCTGCAGGTCACCCCGGCACCTCTGCCCTGCCCACAGGCTTGAGTACCTGCACCAGAAACAGAGCCGGGTCACGGGCGAGGCGGAGAAGCAGGTCCTGGAGAAGCAGATACGGGAGGCCGAGAAGGAGATCGAGGACATCAAGTAAGCCGGGGACGCCCGGGGGGCGGGGCGGTCAGGCCCAGGAGGCAGCCTGACCCGGGGCCCTCCCGCTGCAGCCAGCTCCAGGAGGAGGTCCTGCTGGGGGGCAGACTGGACAGCCACGACTGGGAGAAGATTTCCAACGTCAGCGTAAGTCGGGGCGCGCTCCGCGGCCACGGGACCCACCGTGACCCCTCCGGTCTGGCGCGTGCCCAGCCCTGGCGCGAGGCCTCTGCGGAGAGGGTGGTGGCCAAGGGGGCCTGGCAGGCACAGCCCCGCCTGTGGTTTGGGCTGCACGCGTCCTGGACAGAGCCACTGCGCCCCCGCGTGCCCGCCGCTGGCTGCCGGTGACGGGTGCTGCCCGTGCAGTTTGAAGGCGGCCGCAGCGCCGAGGAGATCCGGAAGTTCTGGCAGAACTGGGAGCACCCCAGCATCAATAAGCAGGAGTGGACCGGGCAGGAGGTGGACCGGCTGAAGACCATCGCGGCCAAGCACGGCCACCTGCACTGGCAGAAGATCGCCGAGGAGCTGGGGGTAAGGGCCGGGCCCCCGAGGCCCCGGGGCACAGGCCCCAGGGTGGTGCGGGTCCTGCAGCTGGGGGGCCGCCGGCTTTGGGGACCTCACGGGCTTCAGCTCACACCACAACGGGGGCCTGTCGCTTGGAGTCTGGGATCTTGCCTGGCCACTTTGGAGTGTGCGGCCCTCAGGCAGGGTGACCCCTCCGTGCGTCTCAGACCCCACGGCCCCCCTGAGAGCGCGCATGCCTTCCCCGTGCGCGTCCTCGAGGCCAGTCGCAGTCCCGCCCGGCGCCGTCCCCTCCTGTCCCTGTCTTTCCCTCCGCGCCCATCAAACTCGGAGGAGCTTATTTTGGGGGTGTCTGAGAACCCTTCTCCCAGTGTCTGTCGGGTTCTTCCGTTGTTGTTCCCTCTCCCCGAGGTGAGGGCCGAGTTCTCAGCCTCCGGCTCCGCCGGCACAGGCATCTCAGGCCGCTTGTCCGACAGCAGCTCGGCGGGAGCCGGTCTTCCTGTGAATTTCTGAGTTCAGATGCACCGCCCCCTTGGGTCTTAGCTCACGTGGGAGCGCTGTCTCGTTGCAGGTAGTTAGGTGTCCGGGATTCTTTCTCGCTCTTTAGTTGGAATTTTATCGACTTGAGACCTGAGAATGTGACCTGTAACACCTGTTGGTCCACCTGTCACTCTAGCCGCCGAGCACGAGGCCGCAGCGCACCCACGCGACCTCCCTGGGCCGCACGCAGGCGCGCGCGCGCGCGCCTTGCTCTGGGCATCGGGGAGGCCGCAGGGGTCCCGCCGCTGGCATGTCTGCCGCGTCGCTGAGTTCGGGTCTGGGGCTCGGTTCCCAGGGTGGCCCTGGTGTGACCTAGAACCACACGTGGCTGCAGTGAGGAGGTCTTTTCTCCTTATACTTTGGTGTGTGTGATTTACACTCTTATTGATGCAGTCAGTCGCACGTTTCAAAGAGCTATTCTGTATCTTTGTTTTATTAGTTTTACTTTTAGAAGCTTTTCTTTAAGACTTCATTTACTTATTTATTTTTAGAGAGGAAGGGGTGGAGAAAGAGAAACATCACTGTGTGGTTGCCTCTCGCACACCCCACACTGGGGACTCGGCCCACAACCCAGGCCTGTGCCCTGACCAGGAATCGAA
>PVKM010022006.1:0-22148 GCA_004027735.1 Carollia perspicillata
TTTTAAATATTTCCTTAACACCCTGAGTTCTGAACCCCATTACAAATCCCTATTTGGGGGTCCCTTGGCTGCACCTTGTATCAGAAGAAACAAAACTAATGATGAGAACAAACACATAACAACTTAACCATGCCATGCAAGTAATATTATCAAAGAGATAAGATATTTCATCTGCAAAACAAAGCAAGAAAGTAACAGACAGAAGAATGAAATCATAGAAGTTAAAAATTTATTTGCCAAATAAAAATCTGATATAAGTGTTGGAATAGAAATTTAAAGTTATCTGCAAAAAATAACATAAAAGATAAAAAGTTTTTATAAATAGGATGGAATTTTTAAGAGACCTGGGGGATCAGTCCAACAGATCCATTATATAAGAGCTCAAGAAAAAAAGACATATAAAAATATTAAGAAATAACACAAAGAAATTCCTCAGAATAGAGAAATGCCTTTAGATTTATACTATGTGTGAAACGTTCAAGAAAAGAAATTGTCTGGTAACCATTACCAGAATGGCAAATGCTTTTTAACATGTTTTCAACTCACTAAAAATTTTGAGGAAATAGAATTGAATAAACAGCTAAATTAACAAGAAAGTAAGAAAGTAAAATAAATATATTTGAAAAAAAGCAGAGTCACAAAATTTACCTCCCTCCCATCCCTTCTTACAATCAGTTGATGTGTTCAGAAAAACAAAGGGTACCAAATGCCAACAAACAAAAAGATGATTTGTAATTCAAAAAAGAAAGATTACAATACAGGAAGCCTGGGACAAAAGCTCAAAGAATGACATTGCTCCTCTTTGACCACATACTACCCCTTTTTGATCATTGTGATAAGGTTAGTACAATGGTTCGATTGGCCAGACTTGATCCAATAGCTCCTTCCCCGACCAGAGTCAAGTGTGGGCCTGCATTTACAATCCCAGAATTCTGAGTTGGAGACATGGGATAGTACAACCCCAGTTTGCTAGAGAAGGCAAAATTGGAATGTGATCATTAGATGTTATTCCATGATTATAGCATCATTAAGATTTTTTCTACTTTGGGGGAAAATTGTAATATTACACCATTATTGAACAGATAGAACTACTATGTGTTTATATAGCTGATTTTATGTATCACCAATGATCTGTCTTATTTCCAACCCTTATGAAATGCTTCTCCCTCTTGGAATTTGCAGAGTGCAAGTGGGGCATGAGTGCCTTGTCATCCTCTATCAAAGTATGATGATAAACATCCCACTAAGGGCAAGGTGACATGGTACTGGAAGAAAGATCTGCCATAGTTTTATAATGACTGCTCTGCAGGCTTTTAATGTTTTTTAAATGTTGTTTCCCAGCATTGGGCCCATCCTTCTTGTGTTGTGGAATTTCCCAATATGGGAGTGGTGGGAATTCTCCCTGACCCTTCTCCCCACACTCCTCCCACAGCAGAGGAGAAACCCCTCTTAGATTTTATTTGGGCTCTTAGGTCTGTGGTCAGTGGTGGGATTTGTAAATAATGAGGACACTTGAGTCTTTTGACTAGATTAGTTTTGCTACAAATCTTCATTTAAATTGTCTTGCTTGCTTAGTGTGATGTTCTAGTCCCCTTAGAGACTGTAGTTTTCACCTCATTTCCTTGACAATTCCAGTTCCCCCTACATGTTAGGGTTCTATTCTTTGCAGCAACTAAAAACCCTGATGTATAGTGATACCACTGCTTAATCACTGTGATTTTTTATTGCCAGAATTCAAATGTTACAGTTACTAAAATAAATCCTTAAATTTTTTTACATTTTAGAGGAGCATGAAGGGTACTGAAATTATGCAGAAAAAGGCTTCCTTGGCTTTCTAGCCTTTGGATCCAGTGAACAAAGGTAGTATACCTGGAGTTATCATTGACTTGATTTTAGTAATTCAGAATTTAAAGTCACAATGTTTTTAAAGAATGCTACATGATAATACAAACCTTTCTTCATAAGACAATGATAAAACATTAATACTGTATTATAGTACTGGACATCAGAATATTTGAAATATTCTTTTTGTGTGAACATGTAAGTATTTTCTCATTTTAATTTTCATTAATAAATTAGTTGTATCCCACACTGGGTGCTGTGGCTGAGTGGATTGAGTGCTGGCATGTAAACCAAGGGGTTGCAGGTTCAATCCCCAGTCAGGGCACATACCTGGGTTGCAGGCCAAGTCCTCAGTAGGGGGCACATATGAGGCAGCCACACATAGACGTTTCTCTCCCTCTCTTTCTCCTTCCCTTCCCCTTTCTCTAAAAATAAACAAATAAAAATCTTTTTAAAACATCAGTTCTATACCTTGTTAATACAAGACTATCACTGCCAAATAATCTAAAATTTTTATAGAGCCCAGGCCTTTGCCTTTGGGGCCACCACATGACATTTATCTTATTAGAAGACTTTTGTTCTTAAGAACAAAAAAAAGGGGACATAATTGATAACAACTCTGAGTATGTGCCCAAAGCTCTAACTTGTTGAAAAGACATTTTCTTTTGTTAAAGTACAGTGTTAGAAGTGTATAAAGCCAAAATTCAGTGGTTAAATGTTCCTTTGAAATTGATCTGACTAGAAGTACAACAAAGCAAATTTTAGTCACAGGCATCTTGGTTACAATGTGCCGATGGAATATTCTTTAAATTCATTAATAATGTGTTTTCATCCCTGAAAACTTTAAAATATCAGTACATATTAAAAACTCTGTTCATAATACAGGCCTAGGAATTTTGATGAAAGTCTATCTTTAGAGGCAGTTACAGGGGAGAGGGAGGGAGCGATGCCGCACTAACCCCTTGACCCTTTTGTGACCTTGGAAATCCTATGTAACCTCTTATGCTTCAGTTTCCATATCTACAACAAGGAACAATAATAGTACTGACCTATAAGATAATTGTAAAGATAAAGTGTGAATACTTGTAAAGCTGGACATGTAGTAACTGCTCACCAAATTTTAACTGTGTTATTAATAATATGTTGTGTCAAATTTTAACTGTCTATATAGATTTTTGTCTAATCTGTATATATTTCAAAAATCTACACATGATTTTTTGGGTCCATATTCTTCTTCACTAAATTGATTTTTTAAATATTTGTCTTCTTATATTCTCCAATAAGTTATGAACTAACATTCTTATATCAACGTTTCCACAATCGCATAGAGGATTATCTTTCTTATAATAAAATTTACAAATTCTGGGAGAGAAAAATTCAAAAAATTTTTCTTGTCAAGCATTCTTCACAATTATTCCAATATCTGTACTATAGGCAAGCATTAAAATGATTTTACTACTTATATTACAATAAATGTTAGAAAAGAATGCTTTAACTATTCAGAGCATACTACATAATATATACACAATACATAATGCAGAAAAAAATCCCTACAAAAGAAAGAAATGGAAGCAATTACAATATTTGCCTAAGTTGAAAGTGTTCATTGATATGGTCTTAACAAATCATATTTTCCCCCAGAAAGACTAAGAATGGGATTAGTATGGATGGAAATGACAAAATTTAGTCAATTTTTGAAAAGTTAACATTCTGCTTCTTGTCTTTTTCTCACTCTTCAAGTCAAAGCTGTTGCATAAACCCGAATGTGCCTGTACCTAAGAAGCTATCTATCTTCAGTTATAATTTCTAGTATGTGATTTTTCTCTGGGTTTGTCACCAAAACAAATATTTCTTTTATTGGCTCACACTATTTGAAGAAATCATTTAGTAAAGCAAAAATAATGGGTTTTGCTTTTATTCATAGGCTTTTCCCTTATTGGAGTATAGACTGCAAATCAGGGGAAGGCATATTTCTATTAACCAATCAAGAAAGGGAGGGTTTGGGGGGATAGAAAACTACTGACCGCATCATCCGTTGATTTGGGCACCTATGGTTAAACATGCACACATGCGTGCATGCACGTGCAGGCACACACACTAGCAAGATTCAACCTTGACTTGTTAATGGGCCATCCACACCGCATGGACTTGCTGGCATAGATGACTGCTTCATCCCTTACATAGCTTGGTCTGCGCAGTTGTGGCTACGGCCACTTCAAGGTTCTGTGGGCTCTCCTACTAGTTTACAACATTACAACGGTGTTTTTCTACCAGCAGATCATTGGCCACAAATGTCTATTAGTCAAAATAACTGTGGCAGTTTTATAGGGCCTGTGTATTTCCCCACTGCTTCTTCTTAAATTACCAAGAATGCAAAAATGACCAATAGTTTGACCTTTAAAATCACAAATTGGATAGGCTCATCATTAAAATATATTGTAAATGTGTTTCCCATTACTTAGCTCATTTAGCATATTCAGCAGCAAGCCTTCTGAGTTTTGAGCTTTGTTTCTCTTCCTCACTTCACAGAAGGTACTAGGTTATTTTTTTCAAGACAAGAGATACTTACAAGTGTAGAATATAATTGGAATGTTGCTGATAGATTGTTATTAACCATCAGCATAAATAATGAAGAATATAAAAGATGCAATAGGATAAGAAGTTATTTCATTTTGTATTAATCATTTTGATAGTTTTCATTGTGAAATGTTAACATAACTTGTTCAATTTGAAAAGGTATATGACTATATCACATCCATAGAGTACAAAAGCAGCAACTAGAATTAATGTAAAAATGATTACTTTGAGGGTTGAAGAAATGACTAATAATAAATGAAAAAACAAATAAAAATTATTTCAAATACAATGAACTTCAAGTTTACCTATGTTTCATATTAATATTAGAATATTGCATATTGATTAGCATAAGTTAGCATCTATCTGACATTCTTTCCCTAAAGCAAGTTGATGCCTTTATCCTCAATTTTATTTACCTGAAAAATATTTTTAAAGCCTAAGGAAATATGTACATTTTAAAAAGTAATATTTGGCCTTAACTTCTATGTACACTTTGGATTTTCTGTGATGTAGTCGAAAATACTGAAATGCTATAAAAAGTGTGGAATAAAGTATGTGGCATCTGAGTTACAAGATCTGGTCATAGGTCACCAGGTAGCAACATCATGTCAGAGATATTTTTGACAGATCTCTTGTGTGAATCGCAAAATGAAGGTGATGGGCCACAGTTAATTCTAACAATTGGAGTTCAAAGATATATTGATGAGCTGAAAAGATGACCAGGCAGAGTAGCATTGATTCCACTGTCCCTGTCACAAAGAATTGGGATTTGGTCTACATTTGATCATTTCAGTCAATCTATTGTAATGTGATTTTAAAGGGGGGAGATTTTAAAGAGTGTCAGTTCAATCTCAGTTTACATGAATGCTGTAATCTAAATTCACTTACCCTACATTTTAAAATAATTAATACATGATGGGATGTAGTCATTTATTACAATTTTCAAAACACATACTCCTTTATGTAAAAGACAGTAGACCTTTTACTGTATTGCTCTTTCAGGATTAGTTAAGGATTTTTAAAAGTGTAAGTTGATCTCTTTCTGTGGGTTCTTAAAGAGCCCTATGACATTTGCTTCAGCCTAAGCTCTTCTGTGCAAGGTCTTTCCAACACACTCTGTCGTTTCAACATTTTTTTATATTGCCTTAAAAGTAAAGCTAGAACAGGGAGGAAATCTAATTACAAGTAGGTTACATTTGAGAGAAAAGTACTACATAGGTATAAAACACTATTATTAGAAGATTAAGCCCTGAATTTAAAGTAAGGAAGCCTTTTCCCCTTTCTTTTCATCTTGGGAAATATTGAGTGGCTTATAATAAGCCAAAGGAAATGAAAGCGTCGATGAGAGAGAGAGGCCTGCAGGTGGTTGATAGCGGCCAGCCTCATCTGCAGCGAGTTGAGGAGCTGCATGTAGAGCTTCGAACGTGGATTGTGTTTCAGAACGCGTGACATAAAGGTGGAAACATGTTCCATTAAAGTCAGATTTTAATGTGTTTCATTAAAACACGATTTTGCAAGCTATTCATATGAAGTTTAGGTTCTTACGGGCAGAAAACTGAAGCATGTGATTTCTCGAAGAATGGGTAAAAGTTCTCTGTTTCTTTGAGTTGGCTATCATTTGTATGGAGCTCCCCTTTTTAATAATGATAGGGGATAAAACCCTCAACAATAAAATTTAGCACCTGTTACTGCTTAAATAACCTAGCTCATTCAGCAGAACGAACAAAAGACAAAGTAGTGGATTTAGAAGCTCTCAACCATGCAGTCCACATTTGTGTTAAGTCAAAAATGAAATCACTAACCTGAATGAGAGCAGGACAGTGTAGCAGGTAACACATGGTATTCTTACAACAAATATGAAGCACTGATTCTCAGTCTTAAAATGAATGCTTTGTTGCTCTTCCAGAGAAAGAACCCTGCTATTACTATTCTGTTTTTATCTAAAATTTACATAACTCTTTCTATCTGTCTCTCTCTGTTTGAATCTATATTGTGGTTGTTTAGAAGCATTTTTGAGTTTCTTAGTACCCTCTAAATGTACATTATAATTTCCATCTCTTCCCCAACACTTCCCTTCAATTAAGTGAATTTTAGTTAATGGGATAAACAAATAGTCCACTTGAGCTTTAAAGGGTTTCCCAATACTTAATGTGCAATGTAATTTAGCACAAAATAAAAGTGAGTTGAAAAATATGTACATAGCTGTCTCTTTTATATTATGAGCTATATAGAAAGCTTTGATGAATTACTAAACGTTCAGCTATTTTGTGGTGCCAATGCACTCTTTAACTAGATTAAAATGTAACAAGTACTTTAATAACCTATGGAACATTTTAGTTTATGTCATTCATGTTTTTATCTCAAGGTCTTAGATTAAAAGCACTATGTTCCTTGCACTTCAAAGTCATACATGAACTAGAAATTATCCTAACTATAAGGAACTGTAATCCTAAGGTTATTACTATATTCCCATTCCTGGTATTTTAAAATCACATTTGAAGATATAAGACATACTGATTAGGAATTAGGGTTTTGAGAAGGATTGCTTAACTGCTTTAAGACTGAGTTTTTTCCACTGTAAAATGGAAAATAAAATACCCATCTCACAATATTTCGATATAAATTAAGTGAGGTAATTCATAAAGCATTTAACAGTGGTGTTAGCTCCATCTCGAGGGACGACGAGAGACACGAGGGACAGGCTGTGAGCAGGAAAAACAAAAATCTTACTTGTCTATTCACAGGAGGCACGTCTGGGGAGCTGCAGACCTGCTGCTGCACCTGCTGTCTCTGCTCAGGTGGGTGTAGTTAATCATGCAACTGAAAAGCCAGGTTACCTCTCTCGTACCCCTGCACGGAGGGCACCAGAACGGAGTAAACATCAAGGATCACTTTTCTCCTGCCACATGTGTGAGCTGGCTTGTTGCTTCCATCGTTCTTTCTCTATCTGTGAGAGGATCAAACTCCTGGGGGAAAATATCGAAGTCATCATCAAGACATGAACATAAAACGTGCATACCGAATGGACATTTTGTTGTCAATATGGTACTTGTCCATCTCATTTGCTTCAGGGCCATTTCTGTTGAGAAGGCAGATGGAAGCAGTGAACTTGACAATTCCTAGAGGTACCTCACATTTCCACAGGGAGGAGTGAGCTAAAATTTCAAGAGATTGCTTTTGTTGGGTCCACAAACAGAAAAAAAAAAGCCAAAGTGTGTGCTGCATCTGGAAATAAGTATTGTGTTCTAGCTTGTACATAACCCCAGTGTACAAGTCAGTTAATTTATCTGAGCCTCAGTTTTTTTATACATAACTCAAAGTTATGGATTAGTTTATCTTTAAAGTCCAGCTGGGTCTAAAATAACAAGAAAATTCAGCAGTGGCACAGCTAAAATACTAGAGACTAAGCCAGGTCCTATAACCAGTCAGCTCACTCATCTTCCTAAAGGACTTGAGGCATGATTGCCCCTCCCAATAAGAGGAGAAACTTAGTTGAATGCACATGGACCCAGTCTGTCCATAATACAGCATTCTGGCTAATGTTCTAGCAAAACCTGTGCTCTTGACCACATTATGCATTGGATACAATTTTACCTGCTGGCTGGCACTTTATCTGATGTTGTTAGATCATATATAATGAATCAAATGACACTCACCAACTCAGAGTTTAGAAACAGTGCCAATATTTAAATATTTTACTCAACTTTTATCTCTAAAAATTTCTGGAAATCTCATGAAGGGATTTTTTTATTTGTTTACTTTTCAAGTACACAAAACTGCAATAAAACAAAGTCAACGGAAAACAGCCTTTGGCTGGAGACTTTTCTCTGCTTCCTAATTTTACTCAGCTCAAAAGCTCATCTTTCACAATTGTGGAAATAGTAACTGTGGTATTAGACTAATCAGAAACAGTAGAAAGACTAGGATGACTAAAATAAATTAGTCATGAAGTATTTTTAAACTTTCATGTAGGTTTGGGGTTCAGTGCATCTTAGTGATGAAAATTCCAGTATGTTTAGATTTTATGTAATCTGATTTATCAAACATAATATAATTAAATTAACTGTCCCTAAAGTATCTGTGTTTCCTTTCTCCAAAGTATGAAAAATAGAGAGAGTAAATTTCATATAGTAACATGTATCAAAACTGAAATTGAAATTACTTAAAATTTTTAACCTCTTAAATGCACCAAAAATAAAAATGAAAAAACCAATGTTTTCTCCTAGGAATCTAGTAAAATACAGTGTAGTCACATTACTATAACTTCATTTGTTCTCTAGAAGAAAAAATCAAGGAAATAATAACAGGTGCTGGGTTAGGTAAGTCTCTCGTGGTTGTAAAAATAACAATGAAGGTTTAAATGGGAAAACTCTAAGAGTGGGAAGTGTTGGAAGAGCAGATTGAAGAATAGAATCAGAATTCACATGGGATAGAAGGAGGTAGACTATTTACCATAAATCATCTAGATACTTAATTTGAAATCGAACATGAACCTGAACATGTGTCATATAATCTGGCTAAATACACCTGGGTTTTATTAAGACAGTGTGAGCCAAAGACCACAATGTTTCAGATAAGCTTGAGCAGATCCTTTGCTTAAGTGAAAAACAAATGTACTATATGTCTTGCAAAATAAAACCCCAAAACCCCAACACACCAACTTCAAGTAACTAATTAATGGACTGACTTTTCAAACACACATCATATTTGGAAATCAGTACAATGCAATGTTTAACAGCACACATTTTATAGTGATATATCTGGGATTCAAATCTTGACATTTCTTCTTGCTAGCTGTAAGCAGCTTACTTCTTGTCACTTCAATTCTTTGTCCATGAAACAGTCACCATTATAGTCCAGTGCTATAGGATCGTTGTGTAAAATAAACACAATGCATGTAAAATGCCTGCACAAAACAAGGTCTTAGGTAATAGCTACTTGCCTTTTTATTATAAATTGAGTGTTAACTTAGGGCTATTTAGGCTCTTTTAATTTATAGGATATTTAATTAAGTTAAATTTATAAATGTATGTATCCTCATTGCTACTTCACACATCCTAACAAACGCAACCCTGTAACTATTTAAAATTTTGTATTGTATTTTTTTCTGTTATCATATAGTCCCTGTATACCCCTCCCTCACCTCACAATCAGCACACTGTTGTTCATGTGCAGGAGTCCTTTATCCTCTTTGCTCAATCCCTCCACCCCCTACTCTCTCCTCACCCCTTAGGTGTCTGCCTGCTCCATCTATGAGTCCGTGTCTAGTTTGCTTGTTAGGTCACTTTGTTCACTAGATTCCACATGTGAGTGAAATCATATGGTATTTGTCTTTCTCTGACTGACTTATTTCACTTAGTATAATCATCTCCAGGTCCATCCACATTGTCACAAAGGGTAAAACTTTCTTCTTTTATACTGCCGAGTAGTATTCCACTGTGTAAATGTCCTATAGTTGTTTTATCCACTCATCTACTGATGGACACTTGGACTGCTTTCATATCCCGATGATTGTAAATGACACTGCAAATAACATAAGGGTGCTTATGTTCTTTCAAATTAGTGTTTTTGGTTTCTTTGGACGTATTCCCAGAAGTGGGATTATTGGGTGAAGGCAGATCCATTTTTAATTTTTTGAGGTATCTCCATACTACTTTCCAAGCGCCTTAACCAATCTGCATTCCCACCAATGGAGCAAAAGGGATCCTCTTTGCCGATGTCGTCACCAGCACTGTGGTTTGTTGATGTATTGATGGTAGCTATTCTGATAGGTATGAGGTGATACTCATTGTGGTTTTAATTTGTATTTTTCTGATGATTAGTGACTTTTCCTATGTCTATTGTCCATCTGTATGTCCTCTTTGGAGCAGTGTTTATTTAGGTCCTTTGTGGATTTTTTAATTGGATTGTTTGTTTTTTTGGTGTTGAGTTTTGTAAACTTTTTATAAATTTTGGATTTTAACCTCTTATCAGATGTACTGGTGAACATGTTCTTCCATTCAGTGGGTTGTCTTTTTATTTTGTTGATTATACCCTTTGCTGTGCAAAAAACATTTTTTAGTTTGATGTGGTCCCATTTGTTTATTTTGTCTTTTGTTTCCCTAGCCTGGGGAGATATATCCCATAAAATATTGCTATAAGCAATGTTCATGATTTTATTGCCTATGTTTTCTTCTAGGATTTTTATAGTTTTGGTCTAACATTTAAGTTTTGATCCATTTTGAATTTATTCTTGTGTATGGTATAAGAAGGTGGTCCAGTTTCATTTTTCTGCACATGTCTATCCAATTTTCCCTACATCACTTACTGACTAAACTGTCTTAGTCCATTGTATGTGTTTGCTTCCTGTCAAATATTGACTGACTATAAAGATATAGGTTCATTTATGGGCTCTCTATTCTGTTGCATTGATCTATGTGTCCATTTTTATGCCAGTACCATGCTGTTTTGATTACTATGGCCTTGTTGTATAGTTTGATATTAGGTAGTATGATTCTACCAACTTTGTTCTTCTCTCTCAAGATTGCTATTGCTATGTGGGCTCTTTTGTGGTTCTATATAAATTTTTAAAAAATTTGTCCTACTTCTGTGAAATATATTATTGGAATCTTGACAGAAATTGTGTTGAATCTATAGATTGGTTTGGGTAGTATGAGCATTTCAATGATGTTAATTCTTCCTACCCATGAACATAGTATTTGCTTCCACTTATTTTTATGTTTTTGAATTTCTTTCTTCAGTGTCTTGTAAATTACCAAGTACAAGTAAGTCTTTTGCATCCTGGGTTAGGTTTATTCCTAGGTATTTTATTCTTTTTGAAGTAATTGCAAATGCAATTGTTTTCTTGATTTCCCTTTCTGTTAGCTTATTATTGGGATTTAAAAATGCAACTGATTTCTAGATATTAATTCTATATGCTACTATTTTACTGAATTCATTTATCAGTTCTAGCAGTTTCTTGGTGGAATCTTTGTGGTTCTCTATGTGTAGTATCATGTCCTCTGCACATAAAGGCAGTTTTACTTCTTCCTTTCCAATATGGATGTCTTTTATTTCTTCTTCTTATTTGTAACTTTTTAAGAATTTTGTATGATAAACATTGGTAAATTTTATTTTACTCTTCTTTTATATCTATAGAAAAGTTTCAGGTAACTAAAAGATGGCCTTTGTCAGACTTACAAATTGGTTATATTTTTGCCCATTTGTTTTATTATGTGTTCTCTCCTCTCCTCCCCTTCCCTCCTCCCATCTCTCTCTTTCATTCTGTCTCTCTCTCTCTCTCTGTCTCCTTCTCTGTCTCTCTCTCTCTCTCCACCACACACACCTACACTTTCTGTTTGTTCTAAAACACGTAAATATCGACAGAAGTCTTCTCTTTTACCCTAAATACTTTGGTGCATATGTCATAAAACTTTCCTTACATAAGTTTAGCTATCAAACTCAGGAAATTTAACATTGATATTATACTGTTATCCAATCCACAGTCTGTATTCAAATATGACGAATTGTTTCAATTATATCTTACATACCTACTTTTTCCCAGTCCAGGATCCAATACAAGATCATGTATTATAATTTATCTTCATGAGCCTTTAGTCTCTTTCAATCTGAAACAGTTCCTGAACATTTTAAAAATCTTTCTTGACATTAACATCTTTGAAGAGTACAGGTCAGTTACTTTATAGCATGCTGCTCAGTTTGTTTCTTTTTTGCTAATTTTCTCATGACTAGATTTAGCTTTTGTATAACAGGAATACCACTGAAGTGATGTTAGGTTCTCCTCAGAGCATTTTATTTAAGAGCTGTGTAATATCAGTTTATCATACTTTTGATAATATTGTATTATTGATGAAAATCAAGTTAGGTTTGAAGTTGGTTAAGAGGGAAAACACCAAGTATCAATTTTGATTGATAAAGAGATACTTTGAGGCCAGAAAAAAAACAATTACTGAAAAATTTCCAAATTTTATAAAATTATAAGCTCATAGATCAAAGAATCTTAATTTAAGGCAGATTTAATGTATAGAAATCATACTATCATAAATTATCATCATATTTCTGAAAGTGGGCTTTGAAAAGAGAATCTCCAAAATGGCAAGAGAAAAAATGATGCACAGAGGAAAGCAAGGTAAGAATGACTCTTGGCTCCTCTGCAGGTACCACGCACACCAGAAGACGTTGGAATGACATCTTCCAAATGCTGAAAGAAACTAACTGTCAACCAGGAATTCCCAATGAAAATGCCAGGAAACACAATGTGAAAATATCTTTCACAAAGGCAAACATATTTGTTTTCAGAAATACATTAGTTGAGAGAATTTGTTGTTGGCAAATCTAACTAAAAGAAATAAAAAGGGCATTCTGCAGGCTAAAAGAAAAATGATATTGGATGGAAACTCAGAAATATAAAAATTAAAAAAGAATGCTGAAAATGGTAAATATTTTCTTAAATGTAAAATATATTTTTTATTTTTAAATTTCTCAAAAAGTAATTAACTATTTAAATAAGAAAGTATTTGGGGGTTAATAACATATGCGTAAGTATAATGTATGAAAACAGTAGCAATAAGAATGAGGAAATGGCATCCACTGTTGTGGGATTATTGTACTATCTATGAAAAGTCATACTATTATTTCAAGGAATACTGTGGTAAGTTAAACATGCATACTATAACCCGGTAGAAACCACCAGAAGTTCAAGAAATTCTACTTAATACTGAGAAAAATGAAATATATTTGCCAAATCCCAGAGAAATCAGGAATTGGAAATATATCACAGATGGGAAAATACATTAAAAATGTAAAGATAGTAGATGGAAACTATGAGATGGCAAAGACTTCAATAAAAATTCAATGGATAAAAAAACAAGACCCATCTATATATTGTCTATGAGAGACACTTTAAATCTAAAGACAGTTATGTTAAAAACTTGGAAAAATATACCATGCATAAGAAAACCAAATAATGGACCATATTACTATGATACTTTAGAATAAGAAAGAGTGCCAGAGATAAAAGCAAATACTTCATAAAATAAGTGGATCAATTAAACAAGAAGACAAAACAATTTTAAATGTCTATGAATATGTTTTACAACATATCAGCAAACACTGAGAGATCTGAAAGGAGAAACAGAAAAATCTGCGACTATGTTCATATTCCTCTTTCAGTAATTTAAAGAATAAATAGAAAATGAGTAAGAATAAAAAGTTTAAACAAATTATCAATTTTTTACTTAATTCATATTAATAGAACACTTCACTCAACAAGTGCAGAATGCAATTTTTTTCAAGTACAGTGAACATTCACCAAATATGCTGTAAGCTAATCTAGAAAACAGGTAATTAAGATTTACCCTTTTACTCTCTAAGGTAAATTGAAAAGAATTGAAGCATAGAAAGTATATTCTCTGACCACAGGGTAATTAAGTTAGAAATTAATAACAGAAAGATACCTGGAAATCACCAAATATCAGGAAATTAAATGTTTTTCTAAATAATCCATGAAGTAAAAATAAATTGCAAAGGAAATTATAATATATTTAAAACTAGATGAAAGTGAAAATTCAATATATCAAGCATATCAAAGTACATGAAATATAGCTAAACCAAGGTTTAGGAAAAAATTTTAAACTAAATGTTTACATTAGAAAAAATAAATGATCTAATATTAGTGGTCTAAAGTTCCAACTTTAAAAGCTAAAAAATAAAATAAAATAAATGTAAATAGAGGAAAGGAGAACATAAACACAAGATCAGAAATTGATTAAATAAAAATGGACATTACAATACAATAGACATAACGGAAAATCAACTATTGCTAAAATTGTTAGTTCTGTAGGTAGACTAAAAAAGAAAAAGAGGAAGACACAAAATTTCTAATATCAGAGATGAAAGAAGGAACATCACAAAGATCCTATATTAAAAAGGCTAATAAAGTAGTATTATAAAGAATTTTATGTCAATGAATTGATTACGTAGATAAAATGAACAAATTTCTTGAAAGACAAACAAAATTGACTCAAGAGAAAAACTGAATAGGTCTGTATCTACTATGGAAGTTTATAACTAAAATCTTCCCCACAGAACAAACTCTAGGCCCAACTGACATTACTGGTGAAGTCTATCTGATAAACTTTTAAGGAAGATGCAGTGCCAACCTTATACAATGATAAAAGGGAACACTTCCTAATTCACTTAGTGTGATTGTCACGTGCTGATATCAACATAAGAAAATTACAGACCAATATTTTTCATAAATATAATGGCAAAAATATTACTAAAAATATTAACGAATATTATCATGATCAAATTTTGTTTATTCCCAGTATGCAGGGTTGGTTTAACAATAGAAAACCAATCTAGTTTACCATATTTTACCAATATATTTACCCTATTAATAGACTAGATTAGAAAATCTATATGATCGTAACAGATGGAAGAAGAAAGAGTGGACAAAATTAACATCCATTCATTATAAAAACTAAGAACGATAGGGCATCTATAAAATATCTACAACTAATAGCAAATGACTTTCATTTTCTTAAAGGATGTTACCCTATTATAGGATCAGCATTGGATTCTTTTGCTGGAGGGTTGGATACTGCTGGGTGTTTTGATATGAGGGAGCTCATGCTTTCGGGCTCATCCACATCATCCATCTCTGTCAGTATGGTTACTCTGTTTATGATTTTATTGCTAGAGCACTGGGGTGGCTAAAGATAGAGTCTGGCTGACATCTACTGGTGGAGTCATTCTGTTGTTGACTTGGTAGTTTCATTCACTTCTACAAATGGGTGGTCTCTAGGGGGCATTGAACTAATGGATAAAATAACAAGATCCTCATACTTTGTTCCTTCCCCATAGGCTCAGCTGCACGTCTTTTTTCTCAAGCATCTTCATTTTGGATTTCCAATCTTTCTCCTTTTCTCCTTTCTTGCTCCTGACCATTTGCTATTGCTTATCAGTTCCTGTAAAGACAGCCCTCACTTCACACAGTATAACCACCATGCAGGCTGAAACCAGGCAAAGCTAACTGAACAGTCAGTAAGAAAGATTATGATTGCTCTATGACTTTTGAAAATATTTAAAAGACAATAAAAACTCTTAATGATATATAAATATATAAAAATAAAAATTATAAAACAAATATTCATTTGGTATGTTATAATTTGAAATATCATAATTAAAGTGTTTTTCTTTTTTGCATTTGATATTTACAGCTTTATTGAGGTATAATCAACAAATAAAATTATATATATTTTAATGTACATATAATAACTTCGTATACATATAACCTTGTAAATATATTTCCCCAAATCAAGTAAACTCACACACCTACTACCTCATAGTTGCCTTTGTGTGTGTGCGCACACATGCATGCACACGTGTGGTGAGAACACTTACGATCTACTCTCAGAATAGTTTAAGTACACAGTACAGTGTTATCAGCTACAGTTGCCATGCTGTGCATTAGCTCTTAGGAACTTATTTACCTATAACTAAATGCTTTATTTCCTTGTGAAAATTGCTAAGAGTTGTGTGAACATCTCTTGACTTCTCATTGTATAACTTGAAATATAAGGAAGAATTTTTTCTATGCCTCATCCTCCAATATTTTGTCCTTTAATGTCATAAACTGCTTACAAGAGTTCATATAATGTAAAGATTTTTTACAAAGGTCACTTCTTTGGGGACATCATTCATGTCCTCACATCTACTTCTTTTCTCATGTCTGTCCACAAGTTCACATTCACTGACTTTCTCTGGCTGCATGTCTTGAGGCTTTCGAAGGGTAACAATGTCACCTTTTCCATGGCAATTATTCCTTCTACAACTCAAGTTTGAATCGAATCCTGCAAAAATTATTTCTATAGTGCAGCAGAAGTTTCTCCCTTCTACACAGAATTTAATGTAGAAGTAAACATTCTAAAGTGTCTTTTTGTTCCTAGTGAAATTTAAAATGAAAGATGCTGAAGGAACTTACCCTTGTTTTTCATTATAACCTAACTTTTAAATATGGTTCAGATTGTAGCTTCAAGCGGATTTACCTCTTGGTCTCTCTTTGCTTTGCTATTACCATTTTTAAATCTTCTAATCACATCCAACTTCACATCAAGTGTTACCGCTTTTGATTTCTTTGCTTCACTTTCATCTTTGTTCATTGATTTGTTTCTTTTAATTATTTAAATTAGTAAAATGTCTTGTGGGTTTATAACTGGGAGGCAAAGTGGTGACAACTGCCTCTTTGCTCTCTGTGCTTGCACTGAAGAATACCTTGCAGTTACCAATTGCTGTCATATTTGGAAAGAAATGATTGTTTGGTCACTGATCGTGATGCACATGTTATTTACATAGTGACTTGTGGACTGAGGAGTTAGTAGCCAAGTTTGTACTTTATAGAGTTACTCATAGTTAACATGCCATGGTAACTGGACTTTGAACCACGTTGTTGGAAGACTGGTGTTAGCAAGCCAAACCATGGTCACTGAAATCTGAGTCTTTGGAACCTGTGCAAAGTGAGGACTCCCTGCAAGTCCCTACAACAGGGCACTTCTCTCGCCTTACAAAGTGAATGACCAAGTGCATTGCCTAAAGCCCTGGAAAGATTTCTCTTCTAACTCTTCACTTCAGAGTTGTGTCAGGGAATGGAACTCTCCTGCTACAGCAGTGCATCTCCAGCTCACCATTGCATATCAAAGTGATTCATCCTTGAAACAAGTTTTGGCTTTTTCCTCTTCCAACTGGTTATCGAGTGCTTCATAAAGACAGGTGTTAGATAGAGTAGAGTTGTGAATACAAACTTGATAGGGGACATGGAGGTCTGAGTCACCTATTTTGGCACCAGCTTAATCCTGAACTAATTCTTGACTTAGAGGCTTCAATTTAGACATAGGCAAAGCTCTTTAACAATTTACAAAAATGTCAAACACAAATAAGAAATGCAAGTGAACATATGAACAGTTGAAAGATGGTAAATTACCTAGTTTTCAAGTGCAAGGTTTAAAGCCCATTCTTACTGTGTACTTAACTCCAGACTTTCTATGTACTAGATTTAGGACCTTCAGCAAGATACCTAACCCCTTCATGATTCCATTTCTTCATTTATAAAGTGGAGATAATAAAATGTCGTGCCCTAGTACTGCTTCATCCTCTCTTCTATAGTAAGTGATATTTTTTGCCACACACAAGCTGATACAGATGGTTCTCCCAGCATCACTTGCATGCTTGTGGGTGTGCATGTGTGTGTGATTGTGATTAATATGTAGCCAAAAGAAACTATCCAAGACTGGCATGTGATAGATTTAATTAGCTTTCCTGAGAAAATAAACAAAGCTTACCTTTTGCCTGTCTTTATTTCCATTCATTTCTCTGCCCTGTGGCCTGGAAGCTGTCTGTACAGACATACCTAGTTATATTGCACTCTGCTTTATTGCACTTCACAGATGTTGCATTTAGAAACTGTAGGCAAGACCAAAAAAGATTACAACTCACTTTATTGCTATAGTCACTTTATCGTGGAAGTCAGAATCCAAACTCACAGTATCTCCAATGTGTGCCCATATTGGTCGTTGATCATGAAAATGAGGGGCACACCCTGGGCGTGGCAGAGCAAATTGACGGGAGGACCTTGGGTTCTTTCTTGCAGACATTTTGGAGTAGAGCCCTTCACCAGCCTTTGCCCTCTCACCTTCAGACATTTGTTTTGTGAGAGAGCAGTGAGCAGCTCTCTTTTGTTGGCATGGAGCCAATCATCTCCAAGCTCTTACTAAGGTTCTGTAACCAGGGGGAGTTGCTTCCCTGTTACATCTTGGGTTGAAGTCACTCCCAACCCCCTGGCTCAAAGCTTGGCCACGGTTATTTAATATATCCATGAAACCAGTTAAAGGTTATAGATATGTTAAATGACCATTCTAGAGGTTATCTGCAAAATTGTTGCTATTCGAAACAACTCTCAATGGCCCTGCTCCACGTGTCCCATACCCTAGGTCAGACTTGTGGGGGTGATGACATCCTATACATATATTTTTCTAATATTTCCTGGACATTGAGCTCTGGACCCCATTACAAATCCCTATTTAGCCCCTCCCCTGGCTGCACCGTTACAGGAGTACAACTTGCAACTGAATCAAATACAGTTATCTATGATAGTTGTTAAGTAAAAAAATGAAGCAAAATTTAAATTTCATCACATTAAATGAATGCACATATGTATGCTAAAAAACAAATAGTACTACAACTTTTGAAAAAAAAGAACAACTTCCTTCCCACTCCTCTTCCTCCCAAATTTACTTTAATTTTAACTTTTTGTTCTACCAGCCTCTGCATTTCTAAAAAGTCACCTAGTGCTAATTTTGAATTAAAAAAATTAATATCTACTTTGATCTTGTTAAAATGGATTAGAATTTAGTATACACACTTCTCCTTAACCTTCCAATATACCACGATTTCTCATTGTATCAATAGTCGATGTTTACATTATTATGATTAACTAAGCAGTTTGTATAGCCAAGCCACATTGCACAGTTTCATTATATTTCCCTTCTTTTACAACTGTTTTTCCTGCAAGTTAGAAATTGCCTTGATTTTTATTTGTTTAACTTTCTGTGTGACTAATACTAATTCTTTTCAAACTTTCCCATAGAGCTGGCTGAGGCCCTCGGAGAACAATCGCATGTGTCAGTTACTCTGGCAATTCCATCTCTGTATCTATCCTGCAGCTTTCTGTCTCTCAGTCCAGTTTGGCTGGTCGCTCTCCGGTCGACTCACACAGCTTCCACATCTCTCTCTCTCCGTATGCTGGCAGTTGTCTCTCCCTTGTTTCTGTGGTTTCTGGATCCCATACGTTGCCGTTCCTTCATGCTGTCACTTTGATTATAGGGTATACTAGCTTCCTGAGAAAAGGTCCACGGAGAATACATGTTTGGAGATTGTGTAAAATAAAAATATATGCTTTTCTCTCAATAAATTTGGTTCACAGTCTGAAGAGTCATAGAATTCTAGGTTAGAAACCACTTTCCCTGAGTTTTGAAAGTACTGCTACTTTGTTCCCACATCATGGTGGGGATGTCGGATGCCATTTGATAGCACCAGCCCTTCATGGGTAACCCTTTTTTTTTTCCCCTCCAGAAACTTCCAGAATTTTTCATTTAGCCCTATTTATTTATTTATTTTTAAATGTAATCTTCTTTTACATTATCTTTTAGTCTGCTTATACTCCCTCTCCACCCCACAATCACCACATAATTGTCCATATCCATGAGTCCTTTTGCCTTTTTGCTCAACCCCTCCACCCCTAACATCCTCCCGCCCCTGCCACCAGCTCTCCATCTATGAGTCTGTCCTCATTGTTCTTGTTCAGCTTGTTCATTAGATTCCACATATGAGTGAAGTCATATGGTATTTGTCTTTCTCTGACTGGCTTATTTCACTTAGTATAATAATCTATAGGTCCATCCACACTGTTGCAAAGGGTAAAACTTTCTTCTTTTTTACTGTAAGTACTATTCCATTGTGTAAATGTCCCATAGTTGTTTTATCCACTCATCTACTGATGGACACTTGGGCTGCTTCCATATCTTGATGATTGTAAATGACACTGCAATCAGTGAACATGGGGTGCTTATGTTCTTTCAAATTAGTGTTTTAAGTTCCTTTGGATATATTCCCAGAAGTGGGATTGCTGGCTGATAGGGCAGACCCATTTTCAAATTTTTGAGTTATCTCCATATTGCTTTCCACAGTGGCTGCACTAAGCTGCATTACTACCAACGGTGCAAAAAGGTTCCCCTTTCTCCACATCCTCACCAACACTTGTTGTTTGTCTATTTGTTGATGATGGCCATTCTGATGGTTGTGAGATGATATCGCGTTGTGGTTTTAATTTACATTTTTCTGATGACTAGTGACACTGAGCATCTTTTCATATGACTATTGTCCATCTGTATGTCCTTTTTGGAGAAGTGACTATTAGGTTCTTTCCCCATTTTTTAACTGGATTGTTTGTTTTTTGGGTGCTGAGTTTTGTATATACTTTGTAGATTTTGGATTTTAGCCTCTTATCAGATGGATTGGTGAATGTGTTCTTCCGTTCAGTGGGTTGTCTTTTTATTTTGTTGATGTAGTTCCATTTGTTTTTGTCTTTTGTTTCCCTTGCCCAGGGAGATATATCCTATAAAATACTGCATAAGCGATGTCCTAGATTTTGCTGCCTATGTTTTTTTCTAGGATTTTTATAGTTTCAGGTCTAACATTTAAGTCTTTGATTCATTTTGAATTTATTCTTGTGTGTGGTTTAAGAAGTTAGCCCTGTTTTATTTTTCTGCACATGTCTGTCCAATTTTCCCAACACCATTTATTGAATAAACTATCTTTAGCCCATTGTATGTGCTTGCTTCCTCTGTCAAATATTAATTGACTATTAAAGCATGAGTTTATTTATGGGCTCTATTCTGTTCCATTGATCTATGTGTCTGTGTCTGTTTTTATGTCAGCACCATGCTGTTTTGATTACTATGGCCTTATAGTACAGTTTGATATTAGGTAGCATGATTTCTCCAACTTTGTTCTTCCTCCAGGATCATTGTTGCTATGAGGGCCTTTTGTGGTTCCATATAAATTTTTGAAAACTTTGTTGTACTTCTGTTAAGTATGTCTTTGGAGTCTTGACAGGATTGCATTGAATCTATAGATTGGTTTGGGTAGGATGGACATTTTAATGATGTTAATTCCTCCTATCCATGAACATGATATTTGCTTCCTTCCACTTATTTGTACCTTCTTTAATTTCTTTCTTCCGAGTCTTATAATTTTTTTTAATACAGGTCTTTTACCTGCTTGGTTAAGTTTATTCATAGTTTATTTAATTATTTTTGGAGCAATTGCAAATGGGATTGTTTTCTTGATTTCCCTTTCTGTTAGTTCATTATGTCTTTTTATTTTTTAATATTTTATTTCTTGTGTTGGGTACTCATTGTATTCATTCACTCCGGAAAGTAGTGATCTCCAGTTCAAGCAAAACGTTCTTGTAATACAGTTTCCTTAATAATCTACTTCCTTTCTCCTTTCTTACTCTTTCCTCAAAGAGCCCCTACTGGGGATTGGAACTTAATTTATATACATATAACAAATATATGTAATATACACACACACACACACACTTGATCTGTTTGTATATAACAGATCTGTTTGGGGTTTTTTGTTTTAATTTTGAGGAAATTTTTTTAACTTTATCATCCAATGCTATATTTATCTACTATTATATAGAAAAACAAACATAGTGCCTTATAATAACTGTTTTATTTATCTCATGAGTTTGTGAGCCAAAAATGTAGGTAACAGTTGTTTCAAGTGATGTTGATATAGGTTACTTAGTGATATTTAGCTGGTAAATGGGCTGGTAGGAATGATCTAAAATAGTTGTACTCACACCTGGAGCCTTGGCTGGAGGCGAACTCTTGACCAGTGTGCCTACATATAGCCTCCTCAACACAGCACTATCAGAATAATGACTGTGGCATCCAGACATCATATACATGTGCCAAGAGTCTTCAGCTGTAGCTCGAGGGATGATCCTGATGACCTACCTAACCATACGATTCCCAAATATCATTTCTACTACATTTTAATGGCCCCATAAGGCCATCTCCTCCAACTCTCAATAAGAAACATAGCAAAGAATTTGTAAGCATCTTTAACCTTCCATTGTCTTGCAATATATACTCACACAC